>NW_019293573.1:0-26230 GCF_000500325.1 Leptinotarsa decemlineata | reverse complement strand
AAACGAAAACATTGTTGTCAAGTTGTGATTCTATATATTTTATCATCATTTTGCCTCACCTGTTCAGTATAATTTCCGTACGCCACTGCAAGAGACAGATTAGGGCAAATACCTCAATTATTTCTCAGAATTCAGTGCCTACTATTTTATTTTAGAGTTATAGTAGTCAGTACCAACTTCACATTATTAAGTTGAAATTCTGTTGAAACTTAGAAACCCCAAAATAATTTCAAATGGTAAATTTGGTTAAATTATTGACCATTTGGGAACTATTTCGTTTCTGTAGGGAGAATGAAGTTTTAATTTCTGATAAAATATGTAGATACAAATTTCTGAAATGTCTTGACAAAAACCTTTTTTATTTTCGATCCACTTCAAGATCTCTCACAAATTTATTATATCGTAGAATTCGAACCACCCTGCTCTGTAGCTCTGGCAGGTTTTCCATTGTTTCATTGAAGTTGGAACAACCGTCTTGGCCTGCTGGATTGACGATAGCCCAAAGACCGTTCTGAGGACCTGTAAAAAGTTCCGAAACAAACGGAAACTTCTCATACGACTGTGCAAGGACATTGTGATATTCAGCTTCAATTGGAGAACTGTAAACAAATAAAAAATTGATCAATGTTTGCATTTTATTTACGTAATACTAAAAAATTGATACTACTACTCTTTCATCTTGATACAAAAAAAAGGTGTGGGAATCTTCCAAAGAAAGGAAGTAATCAATTTGAAAATGAGTAACTCTATTCATGGATGTATAGATCATGCAAAGAAGTAACTATCAGACACAAACTGGAAGAAAGCCCTCCTGAAACAGCTATTTTCATATAAACATTGAATTACACGAAAGAAAAAAAATTCTTTCGAAACAAATATTTTTATATGAACACTGAATTATACAGAAGATATTTTTCTCTGCTCAGTTTGTATTCCAAACATTCGTTATGGAATAAAATCAGATATCATCCACAGGAGTTCTACTTTAAATGAATGGTAACAAATTGCACTTATTTTCACTAGTTCCGACTTCCATTGTCTGATATATAAAATGATTTAAAATCCCTGAAACAGCTAAAAAAGAAGAATTGAAAATGAATATCTGGAAATAAAAATTATATTAGGCAAAAATAACCTGAAATGAAATAAAAGTGAAACAATAAACAAGTGAAAATAGAACGATTCCAAGCCACGTTAGTTCACGACGTTTCGCCTGTTAGTATTCACAATCGTCTTCGGGTGATAACTGAACTGATTCCACCGAGAGATGACTATTTATGGGTCGTTCGAGTACTTTCACTTTTCCCCGCTTTCCATTTTTTCCGCTTGACTGGTTCAGTGGGAGATGATTGTTTGGCGGGAGTTGGCCACTTTTCGCTTGATGATTGGTTTCCATATGTTGCGTATCTCTACGCTAGCTATGAATATGTTGTTGGACAGCATGTATGCGGCTTCCTTGAATTTTCTCGTGAACCAATGATCCTCTCTGTGTATGATCTCAGCTTAGGACCACTCGATGTTGTGTTGATGGGTCCAAACATGGTCTGCTATTCCTGATTTGCTGGTTTACCCTCTCTGTTTGTTTCTTGTGCTCGGCAATGCGAACATTCAATGGCCTCTTAGTTTCACCAATATAGGATTTTCCGCACTCACAGGGTATCCGGTACATGTAATTCTTGGAATTGCAGTCCGCGTTTGGTGGCCTGGCTGCCTGGCAGCCTGGAGGCTGCTACGGATAGTGTTACCGGATTTGAAGCAGGTTCTGATGTTGTACTTGGAATTAATTCTTCTTATCCTCTCCGATAATCATCTGATGTAGGAAAGTGCAAGCACTGGTTGTGACGGCATCTCTTCCTTGCGAGGCTCCTGCTGTCTTTCAGCCAAAGTCTTTTCTACCATCGCATTGGAGTAGCCATTCCGTTGAAGATCATTTTTGATGATGTCTAGTTCCTTCTCGAGACCTTCCTTCGGATTACAGAGCCCGAAAACACGGTCTAATAAAGTCTTGATGATGTCTCTTTTAGTTGATTGATGGTGGTTGGATTCGTGGTTCAGATACTGTCCCGTGTGAGTGGGTTTTCGGTATACAGATGTTTCCCACTTAATGTCGGTCCTCTTCACCAAAACGTCTAAGAATGGCAATCCGTTGTGGATTTCCTTCTCCATTGTGAAAGTGATGGAAGGGCTCATGCTGTTGATGTGTTTCAGTAAGGCGTCTAGTTCAGTATTCCCATGGTTCCATATTATGAAGGTGTCGTCAACATATCTCAAACAGACTCGAGGTTTCTTGTGGGCTTCTTCAATAGCCAGAGTTTCAAACCACTCCATATATATGTTGGCTATGACTGGTGGAAGTGGCGATCCCATTGGCAGTCCCTCATCTTGTGTAAAGAAAGAAAAGGTCCTTTCGAAACAACTACTTCCATATTAACATTGAATTGAACAAAAACCACTTTTTCCTATTTATGGAATTGAATCAGGTATTATTCACAAGATTCCTACACAATATAGGATATGAAAGAGGTAAACGTTCACTTACATGGAACACTGTCATCCTCAGTGGCGAAAATCCGATTTCACGGAATAAAACACATCTTACACATATACTATACTCTCTAATATAGTATAGGGTATTTCATAGAGCGCTTTCTATCTTTAAAATCAAATAAAACAAAGTGTCTGTTGATACTATCAAAATTTTTTATCTGTTTGATAGACCTATTGATGTCATTATGTGTGGAATATAATATCGTGCAAATGTCCTCCACGGCTTCTCTGGGTGGAGCGCATCCAATCCGCCCAATTTTCCATGACTGGTACATAAATCAGGCTCAATTTGACCGAAGGCATAGGTTATGTTGGCTTTGAAAACCGCTGTGATTTGTAGCTCATTGCATGAACCTGCGACTTAAGGAAACTCTACAAGAAAAAGCCTTGTAGAGTGAAATCGCACGGTTTCATAGGCCAGTTAAGCTTGTCGCCTACTTGTCCGGCACAGCACAGCACGGCGCTGTCCGTCGGCTGATGGCAACGGATAGTAGTATCGCCCACTTGTCCAGCTATAACCAACATACCGAAGGTGCTGCTATCACTAGCAGTTCTGACGAAGAAGTTATCATTATAGTGGCAGCATTGTTGAATATAGAAGAAAATAGTCACAAAAAAAAGTATGTGGTACATTCCATTAATCAAAAGAGGGCAAATCTGGGAGATTTTCATCATCTTTTCAACGGCCTGAAAGAAGACGAGGAGAAATTTTTCCAGTATTTCCAAATAACTCCAGACAAATTTTCAGAACTTCTGGATATTCTAGAGCCTGCCTTAACAAGCAATTCAATTTTTCCTCGTCCATTTTCATAGGTACTGTCTGACACTGTGCTGTCAACTAATTAAATAGCAAAACTTTCCAGGCACGTTTGGACAAGTTGATGCTGGTAAGTGTTGGCCGGCGACTCGCTCACTTGTCCAGTCCGTCACAGCACGTACCCTTATTTGCCGGTCAGGATCGGAGAGCTGGAATCCTTTCCGGCAACGGACGCGCTTGGCTGTGCCGTACTGGGCTAGTGGGCGGTTGTCCATTCATTTTCATTATTCCAATCCTATACGTATTTTAACGGGACGGGCCGTACTGTGCTGTACCGGTTAGGTCCAAAGTGAGTGGGTCTATTCGACCCTCCACCGGACAAGTAGACAAGCTTTAACATTACCTCCACGTGGGATGACCGTGTCCTCAAATCGCAGAATTCAGTGTGGCACGTAGCACAGTCATGTTGAAACCACATGTCACTGGTATGCAGATCATCCAATTCAGGCCAAAAAAAGTTGGTAATCTTCGAAATATAGTGCTCGCCGATGCTAATGATGGCCTGGCCAATGTCGTTCTCCTAGAAAATCCTAGGGTCAGTTGCCAACTTCTCCGGAGCCCAATCAGCGTCGTTGTATATGGTCGTTTACCTTCAGTTCCTGGGTCAGTTGAATTTTGTAACGCTAGTTGCACACACACCGATTTTGGACGGCCCTTATAAAATCGGCTAATATTTTATTGGTAGCGGGTGCTTCACACTCACCGGATTTTTATCGATCAAACAATCAGTTGCTTTGTTGTCGTAATTAGCATGCACTACCAAAACGAAGTTAATGTTTAGTAACTACAATTTCACCGAGCATTCGAGACTGGAATGGTCGATAAGAAACCGGTGAGTATGCAAGAGTGTATTTAGTCATGTACGCCACTACTTCCCGGTACTGCCGGCGATACAGTGGCAGTGGACGGCTGCTCACCGGTATTTTACCGGCGACGATCACCGGTCGGCGTGTGTGCCAGGTCCCATTCCCACATGTGGTTCACTATTGGAATTTGGACGACCGGTACAAAGTCGGCTGGCCAAAATCGGTGTGTGTGCAACTAGCGTAACGCTTCGTTTTGGTAGTGCGTGCTAATTACGACAACAAAGCAACTGATTGTTTGACCGATAAAAATCCGGTGAGTGTGCAAGCACTCGCTACCAATAAAATATCGGCCGATTTTATACTGGCCGTCCAAAATCGGTGTGTGTGCAACTAGTGTAGGAGTGTTGTTGGTGTTGAACTTTTTGTTGCAATGGTTCAACTATTTTTATATAGTTGAATACGTTCGTAATCGAAAGAGAAAAATTAAGTTGCGTAATGACTTATATTCATCAAAATTGACAACTACTTCAAAACAATTATCATTATCTAAACATGTCTACAGGGCACACTCAAAATTAAATGAAACAGTTCAATACCAAGCTGACTAAAAATCAACCATTTCTAACACTCCCCCTGAATCTTTGATCCCCAATTCTCAAATGCTCCACCAAAATGACTGCAGCAACACATTTCGTCAGTTGATCTGCCAAATTTTCTCATGATGGAACATATTTCAAAACTATTGTTTTTTCTTCTATCAAAGCTCTGATGTGAAACATACGCATCAATGTGTTTGGACATTCCGGAAATTATATTGTTTTCGGCTAGTTTAATCGTACCTTAATTGTCGATAAATATAGGAAAACAATCACCAAAAAATTGTTCCTTGGATATTTCATGAGCCAATTTCTTCAAAAAAATCAGTTCTTTGGCTGTTTCGCTCAAGGCGATAAATTCTGATTCTACAGTACTTACTGCTGGACCATCTCGCAGCTCCTCCTTCAATTTTGAAAACATAGTCACTGTAGGACTTTCTTTCTGTTCCATTTGATCCACAATCTACGTTACTGTAGGCTTCCATAATAATTTTTCCAGTTTTTGAATATTCTAATCCATAGTTTCTTGTCCCATTTAGATTTTCAACCAACTCAACTCAGCGGCAATGGCAAACAGCATCCTCATAGTTTTCTTCCGAACAACTGGCCTTTGAGTATTTCCTAGTGCAACAACTTTGGCCTTAAATTTTTCTATCCGTCCATTTTCATTATACTTTGTTTTAAAAACCCATTTCGTCTTGATTGTTTTAGTTTCGTCTGACCGCTTTACAAAATTCCATGTATTATTTCTAATGAGATTATCAAATTCTTGAATAATAGCATTCATCAGAGTTTTGTATATTTTCGTCTTCTTTGAGCTTCATCTTCACAGTAAGAATATTCAAATGAGCGAGACATCTATACCATAATTGATTTTCTTTAGAAATGGCTTCATTCGCAGAAATATTAGCAAATGGCTCATGTTGCTTCGTATTAGTATTCTTCCCTTTTATGTAATGTAATCCGTTGATTTTGATCGATTTTGCAACTAGTTCTCCACTTGGTGCAATTATTTTCGAATGATTTTCAAGCCTTTTTCAGTTGCCACACTAGTCGGCAATAAATTAGTTCTCAGTTCTGGAACATATAGAACATTTTTAAGTACTATAACGGATCCTCCATTTTCTTCGTCCAACTCCAGTTCAATATCTCCAAAACCTCTTCATAGGATAGCCTTTTCACTAGCATTTCTACAACTGTGTTTTGTTTGGTAAAATTCGTGCATTTCTCAAAATTTGACGTCATATGATCGGTAGATCCACTGTCTAGTATCCAAGTATCCCAATTCGTTTTATTATTTACCAAGTAAAAAAAATGATGTTCATTTTCTTTTTCTTTCCTTCGTATAGCACTTAATGCAAATTTTGAAGTTGAAGCGTCTGACTTTTCCAACTTATTGGAAGATATGTATGGTTTCGTTCCTTTTGCTGCAGACAAAGGACAATTTTTTCCAATGTGACCTATCTCCAGACATCTATATCGCCTCAAATGTTCGTGTGAATAACTGGGTTTTATGGTATCAGTAGTATCTTCTCTATTCCGGTTCGAGCCTGCTCTGTTGAATGGCTTTCCACGTCTAGGTTTGAAATTTCCACTTTCAAAATTCATCTGTGTCTTTTGCGTCGCAAATGCTCCAACTTCATATTTTTCTTTATGTCCATTTAGCTCACTTTCGATTCGTCTTTCTTCTTCTAGCAGCTTTGACTTCAAATTGCACATATTCAGGTCATCTTCATCGGCTCTCAGATTCCTTGCTAAGTGTTCATATTGATCAGGTAAACCTAATACCGTGAAACCTGCTTGAACTTTCTCGCTGAATTCAATTCCAGCATTTTTCATTTTATGATATAACCCGTTTCTAGAAAAAATAGCGTATGCAACTCTCATGTAATGGTTATTAATACACTCGCATATACCATACAAAACTCGCCTTCGGCTCGTTTCGTATCCCGGTTAATGCTCGTGTCTTAATAACCATCATTACATGATCGTTGCATAATATACTATTATTTTATCAAAATTGACAACTACTTCAAAACAAATATCAACATCCAAACATGTCTACAGGGCACACTCAATACAAAGCTGGCTAAAAATCAACCATTTCTAACAGTTGGTCTACCGTTTACTTAACCAGTGGACTCAAATTTATCCACCACATTTCGAATAGTTATCTCGGTAGGTAAGACCTCGTTAGACCTTAGCTCTCACAAGTTTCGACTTCTGAGGGTTGTCGTTCGTAGGGGTGCGATAGCTATTTTATGGAAAAAACATATTTAAACATGAACATAATTGTCAAAATTTGGAAGTCCCTTTTGGAAGACCCTATATATTATGTAGTAATCCTGTGAATTATATATCTGATTCAATTCTATAACGATTCCATAAGTACAAACTCAATAGGTGAAAGTGTTTTTGTATACTTCAATATTTATATAAAAGTAATTGCTTCAGAAGTATTTTTTCTTTGGTATAATTCAAATTTGTATAAAAGTAGTTGTTTGGAGAGGACATTTTCTTCCAGTTTGTGTTCGAAAGTTACTCCTTTGAATGATCTGCACATCTTTGTAAATATTCTATTTTGAAATCAATTGCTTTCTCACTTCAATTAGAAGATTCCAACATTTTTTCGTATAAAGATGGAGAAGTAGACAGCCAAAATTTTTCTTTCCCAAAAATTATTCTCTACTAAAAGTATACCTCTTTCAATTTCAATCATGTTTCATGTCGTTCTGTGTTGGTGTTGTCTCGGAAATTTTGGTTGTTTGCAATGTTTATTACTTTTTTCAAATATGTATCTAATATGTCTGATGGTTTTTAAAATAGTAATATTATCAACACGAAAAAACTACTTTTCGAGCCCTGAAGAATAATTTAATTAAATTCGAAGCGTCGGCAAGAAAACAATTGTTTTAAAAAAAAATTGATCCTTTTACCCAACCAACCTTTTTTCAGAATATTTTTCAATTTTCAAAGCACTTCAAATACTTTCTCAGACTTAACTTTTTCATTTTCAGTAAACAAAACATGGCTTCACTTAGAAACAAAAATAAATCAGCTACAGTTAGAGGTTGGACAATAAAGTTTTATTCTCTAATTTAAAAAACTAATAGTGAACACTAAAATGTTGGATCAATTAAAAAATGAAATTTTTTGAGTATATTCAAAACCAAATGATCAATTTAGGAATAATGTTAATAATGATATCTATAAATGTAATTCAATAATAACAACGGAGGAACAGAAGAATATTGGAGAAACGAAACAGACGAAAAATTCTGAACAAAAATGTATGAACAATAATTGAAATGTGCATGAAGAACACGCCGATCACAACAAATACTAAATTGATATACAAAGATACATAGGTTTAACTTCACAATCAAAGAAAAAGTACAAAAGAATTAGAAATGGCAAGAGGTTAGTACTAAAAGAATGAGATACGAAAAAAAAAGATAATTGAAAAAAAAATGCACTACAAGATAAGAAGAGAATCGAAATATGTAGAAAAATTGTCATAGATTCGAATGATTTTTGATCACCTACCCAATTAACCAACGTACAATAGCGTAATCCCTCATCATGAAGTAACTTAGTCCTGATTTGAAATCAGCTTCAAGTCCTCTGGATTTTCCTAATTTTTTTCCGATCAATGTAACATTTTCTTTTCGTGTATTCTGAAACGATATCAGTGTTAAAATAGAAAACAAAGGTCTATTAGAGATAATTGAAAAAATGGTTCTCTCTAGCAGAAGCGACAGAAATTTCTTCGTATTATTCGTTTTGCTAGTCTCATTGCTGTTTCATTATCTTCTGAATACAGTAACTTTCCTAGTACAATGACTTACCTTCTTGTCAATTATTGAAGGTTCTTCCAAAGTCCTCAAATTGTGGAGATCTAAAGCGAACAATTCTAAATCATTTTCACTAGCAATGAACAGTTCTGGTCCAGTTTTGGATATCGCTAGAAAATCAGCATTGATTGAACTCAGTGGATTAGCCAGTTCCAGTAATTCTAATCTCCACCATACTAATTTCTCCAATGAGAATACCAGCAGCGAATTTTCTCCTGAAATAGAAAATAATCATTGGAAGATATTGATTTGTTCTACTCAAACTATCTCTATTTCATTCAATGAATTGTAAAAATATTTCCTTTCATCTCTTCCCACCACTGAACTTCTTCAAAGAAAATTCGATGAATTCTAATCCGGAGATCTAGCGGGCTATGCAACTCGACTCCTAATTCCAATCCAGGAACTGGTAAAACTGTATAAAAATCTTACTTGCATTGTTTAGGCCGCAGTTATCTTATTTTAATCATTGTCGGTTACCCAGATACATTAGATATTCCCCTATGAAATAAGGAATTAAAATGTTTGTTTCTTCGATCGAAAATATCGAACTTTGTGGAAGTCATTACGTCTCCCCAAATATTGTACACAAAATCATTATTATTTCGTTAGTTTTGCTGAAACCACTTACAAAATATCCATTTAATTTCAAGAACAGTGACATTGATTATGTCAACAGGTTCGATCTCGAAACAATTTCTGTAATCTTTCAATAGGGATGTTGAAAAAAAGCCGAGAAATGTTCTAATCTCATTTCAGGCAGATCAACATTATAGTATATCCCCCGAAGCCCCGATATATTCGGGAGGGCACGCCAGCATCATCAACCAATGACCACTCCCCACAACCGTGGGGTAAGTGGTCATTGGGTCCGAGAATCATGTGCCCTGAGCAAACGCAATGAGCCAAGAATGACAGCCTTCTGCATCTGTACGGCTAAGATTTCTGCCTTAGTGAGGCAAGCCGGTATAATTTTAAGATTCGAGAGTAGAGAGGACATCATTCCACCAAGGACCCCAATAATCAGAACTACCATCTTGACAGAGTCATCTGCGGAGTTCGAAGAGAAAATCTTGATATTTTATCCGTTTTTCCTCTTCTTTTCTGACGATATTCGACTCGCCAGAAGCTGAAAACGCCACGACAAATATCGTTTTGGTCTGGTGGTCGAGAAGGACTACATCAGGCTTTTGATGTATCATAAGTTATCATTCTTTTTCTTAAAATTTAAGACATTGAAAAAAATTATTTCTTATCATAATAGGCTTTGACTTTGATGTTTCTAAATTTGACTTTCAATTTGTTACACTCAATGACATTTTGTTATTGTACAAGTCATTGAGTTTTTGGTGAAAAATGGCTTTCACGAATAGAGTGAAAAGACGTCAAATTTTCTCCGAAATGAATATTTTTCATACAAGGGCTTGGGTTTATCTTAAAAAAAGCGGTTCAAAATGTTACAAAATGCATATATCTCAAAAAAATTGCATCCAGGTGATCCCGAAAAGCGATTAGAATTTTATAATAAGACGACCTGATTTTCCTGTTTTCCTGGAAAATGTTATTCGGACCGATGAAAGCACTTTTACGAATTGTGGGATATTCAACCGAAATAACGAACACATTTGGAGCATTAACGACCCCAGGCAGTTCCGAAAAATTCGACCTCAAGTGCGATTTAGTATTAACGTGTGGGCGGGAATTTACAAAGATAGAATTTTGGATCCTCATTTATTTGACTGAATTCTAAATGGAGAAACCTATCACCAGTTTTTAATCTCCATTTTCGAAGACTATTTGTATGATCTACCTTTGGCTAACTATAACAACATCTGGTTTCAACATGATGGTGCTCCACCGCACACTACCAGACGAGTATCTAATTAATTACCTGACTGAAAGGTTTGGTTATAAATGGATAGAGAATAATGGGCCGGTGAGGGTGCCAGCAAGGTCTCCAAACTTAAGTGTTATGGATACATTCCTATGGGGTACACTGAAAAATAGAGTTTATGGTGAGAGGGAATATCAAAATATTGAGGACCTCCAACACAGCATTGTTAGAAAGTTCGGAAGATTGAGGAGGAGGAAAATCAATCATGCAGTGAATATTTGAAGGTCACAATTGTGTTATCATGAACAAGGCTAGCATTTTGAGCATTTACTGTGATTTACTTTTGTCTTTACATTTCAGTTAATAATAAATGTTCAAAAGTCACTCTCTCTCTAAGAAAGTTGTCTTGGAAAACTTCAAAAGCATTATATTATTTTCCTAACCTTTTGCAAATTGCGTCGGAATGAAAGTTGATTTATAATTTGATATACAGTTCGATGACCAAAAATGTTGTTGAATTTGGGGTCTCCAGCTCGGTGGCGTTCATTTTGAATTTTGATGAATTAGTGGAATTGTATTTAATAGTAAATGTGATGCATATAATTTTATTTATTTCCTACAACACTACCACATATTCACATAACCGTTCCAGATATAATCTATTTTTTACCCAGTACACAAAACTTCAAGACCTTAGTCACTTTCATAGTTTGAAAGTCACTTATACTTTCACATTGAAAAAGTGGCCAATATTCTGATATGCAAATCTAGTGATTGCTGGAATAAGCAAGTCATAGTGATAAATAAATTATCAGTATTATGCAAAAACAGATCAAAAATTGACCAGGCACGTACTGAGAGATTTGGACCTCAATTCTGATTACCTTACGAGGGTAATCTGAAAAGTTTCCGACCTAAAAATGAAGATAGCAGTAATCATAAGTAAAAACTAATGAATTTCGTTGTTCATCTGTTGACAGTTACTCACCAAAGTTTCAGCCACTTTGGACGCGCAGTTGTTATGCAACAGTCATTAGAGTGAGTTGATGCGAGTGTTTTTATGAAAATGGACAAAATCGAGTATCGAGCTGGCACTAAATATTTGTTTTCAAAAGGCAATATGCCTACACAAATCAAAGATGAGTTGGATTCTGTGGATGAGGACTCTGCATCATCATTTACCACAGTGAAATTTCAGGCAGCTGAATTCAAACGTGGCCCTAAGAGCTTGGGAGACGATGAACGTTCGGGACACGTCCAAAAACCACAACTACCGGCGAAAGAATCGCCAAAGTTCACTAAATGGTGCTAGACGACCGCCATATTGAAGTGAGAGAGATATAAGAGATTCTGTATCAGTAGAGTAGGTAGGGTGAGTGTAGACAACAGCACTTAGGACACATGTGACCCATCGTACATCCTCCCGAGGAATTGTCGTTCTAGGTCATCGTCCATCGTGTCCTTTCCAGGAAGGTGGACAGGTCACTGGAAGACATCTCTTTTATATTGCCAGGTGTAGGCCAATACTCGCCGAACACACACTCTCTTTGGCAATCTTGAGGTGTCTCACGGTGGCCTCCACGAAGGTTTTGAAAGGTGCAGCGACTGTCGTTGCGCGGCTTCTTCAACCTTTTTGGGGTTCCCTACGTGGAGGTGCACGAGTGAGGGAACATTCCTGCAGAGGCAGCCGGTTCCTTGCGTTTATTCAAGGCGGAGCTCTTGGCGCCCGCCGCAGGAAGTGCCCTTGCTGTTAGAGGTGAAGTGGGGGAGGAGGAGGTCGGGGACATCAGAGGTTATGAACATGTCAAAGAAACGTGTTTGCTCCATATTAAATCAACATTCAGGCATGAGAAAGCTGTCCGCTCGTTTGGTGGCGCGTTTGCTCACGTTAGACCAAAAACGTGTTCGAATAAACCTTTCCAACACTCTGTTGGCGGAGTTTATGCGCAATCAATCCAAATTTTGGCGCCGAATCATTACTGTAGATGAAACTTAGATACACCAATTTGCGTCCGAAACAAAAATACAGTCTAAACAAGGGAACCGGCTTCAGAAAAGCGACAATTTCTTTTTCCTGCTGGGAAAGTGGTGGCAACTATTTTTTGGGATAGTCATGAAATTATTTCAGTTTGGTATCTTAAAAAAAGAAACACCAATACAGAAGCAGACTAAGCATCATTACTTGACAAGCTGAAGGTAAAACTTCTGGAAAAACGGCCACATTTGCAAAAAAAAAGGAATTTCTGTATAGCCAAGACCACGCACCGTCTCACATCTCAACGGTTGCCATGGCGAAAATCCACGGATTACGATTTGAACTGCTTGATCATCCACCTCACTCACCAGAGCTATAGCCCCAAGCGACTTCTTTTTGTTTCCTCATTCAAAAATTGCGCTTGTGGGACAGAGATTTTCGTCAAATGAAAAGGCAATCACCTTCGTGAACACCTAATTTGAAGAGAAAAACGCCGAGTACTATTTGGACGGGTTGCAGAGATGGGAGCATCGCTGGGAAAATCTGAAAAAATATCTTGTATCTTTGTAAGGTCAGAAACTTTTCAAACCACCCTCATATCAACATCACTCCATAACTTTTTCAAAGAACACTTTAATGTGAGACGGTTTACAAATGTGAAATTGATCTTTCCCCCTCAAGAAACTACTTCTATATGCTCCTTAATTCTTTGGAAAAATATCTTCCCGTTTGACCAATATAAAGTTTCGGTTAACTTATATACTCCTGATCGATTCGACGCTGAAGTTTTCTCTTTATTGTTTTCGAAATCGACATTTAGAAGAGAACATCTCACAATGAAGTGTTTTTTGAATAAATAGACTATATTTCTTTAGCCTACGATACCTTATAGTACGAATGATTATTACCTGCATTTCCCACATATGCTCTTTGTCCGCTTTTTCCCACTACTGGATCGATAGTGAGTATATTCAACTTTCCACCAATGATATTTGTCAACTGGGATACTTCGGATATGGAGTTGTAGAATAAACTGAAGGAAGCTATTTTTGGGAGGCACAGCTCGTTTCCCCTATCGAGAATCCATAACTTGTGAACCTTGTGTTCTATGTCCAATGACACTGCATCTTGGATGTGTTCACATTCTCCCCATTTCTGATAGTTCAAAATTTGGTGTCTGAAACGAATAAAGTTTCTCAGTTTCACAATGAAAACCTTACAGCTGTATTGTGCATGATTTTGTGCTGTCGATTGAAAGAAGATTCATGATTCCAGTACTTTGTTGAGAGAAGGTATCGTTATCGTTATTTTCACATCTTCTTTAGTGCATAAAAAATGTTTCGGAAAAGGAAAACTCTTTAAGATAATATAGAGGGTGTATCTTGAATGATGTCATTAATTTCAAGCGGTGATTACTTGTCATATTTTAAGAAAAAAATGTATGTGAACGTGTGTCCTAACTTGCTTCCTTTCCGAGTAACGGGTTGTCACAGCTTTACTAAAAATATTGTTCTTTTATCAATAACTCAAAAGTATTTTCGCCGATTTTAGTCAAACTAGGTGTCAACAATTGACAGAGAGCTTCTTTTCATGGAATTGGATTACAAATAACAAGTCCAGTCACCTGACTGATATTTATGGTAAAAATTATTGTACGCCACTGTTTTTTTTCCAAGTTCAATTTTTTCATCAGATTGAAAACGTGTTTTGAGACAAGATTTTGTAAAAATGCACTAAGTTGAAAATACAATTTCTTCATTGGAAAAGCAAGTTTTTGGCTTTCTACTACTCCATCTTGATACAAAAAAAATGAGGGAAGGAAGTAATCAATTTGAAAATAAGTAACTGTATATATGGATATGTAGATCATGCAAAGAAGTAATTTTCAGACACAAACTGAAAAACAGTCCTCCTGCAACAGCTACTTTCATATAAACATTGAATTACACGAAAGAAAATAAATTTTTTTTTCGAAACAAATACTTCTATATGAACACTGAATTATACAGAAGATACTTTTCTCTACTCAGTTTGTATTTCAAACATTCGTTGTGGAATAAAATCAGATATCATTCACATGGGTTCTACTTTAAATGAATGGTAACAAATTGCACTTACATGGAACACTGTCATCCTCACTGAAATACATCGATGTTAAGACACTTGTCCTAAGGCTCTTCAGTACAAAATTGGATAACATTATAGAAAATACACACAATTCATTCATGAATTACGATTTTTAATGTCACGGAATTATCTTGATCTGCTTATGTCATCGATGACATGGTAATGACATTCATTCTCCTATTTGATTAATTCCCAGCCAAGAGGAATCTAATTTGAATTGAAGGGGTCATATTTTTAGGAGTGATTGATTTTTGGGAAAGAAAGTTTTTGGCTTTCTACTACTCCACCTTTTTTTGTATCAAGATGGAGTAGTAGAAAGCCAAAAACTTTCTTTCCCAAAAATTAATCACTCCTAAAAATATAACCCCTTCAATTCACAATTTCTTTAATTGTTTGATCTAGGTTGTTTAGTAACATATTAAAAAAAACTCCGCGTAAGAAAAGCTATTTATGATATGAGTGTTGAAAGTAAGGTTTTATTTTGTGAGTGAAAGAGTCTGCGAAACGATCGTAGCGAGTTGAACAATTTCATGAATAAAATAAAACTTACTTTTAACACAAATATCATACAAAGTATTTTGTACAACTGTCCTGTTTTCATAATAAAATAGATAAATTTAATATTTCTATGAAAACACGTTCTGACATTTCATGTTATCGCATGGCCGTGTGGCTTATGCAAAAAAAAATTTAGATTAATTTTTGATCAGATAATTTTGGAATACACCGTAAAAGCCAAGCCTACGAAACAAGAAATAAAAACCATTGTCCGTATCCAATACATAAAAAATTGATTACTTCCTTTTTTCTTTGGAAGATTCCCTCATCCTTTTTTGTATCAAGATGGAGTAGTAGAAAACCAAAAACTTTCTTTCCCATAAATTAATCATTCCTAAAAATATAACCCCTTCAATTCATAAAAAATCATTTTATGAACATTGCACCAAATCTGAGAAATTTTACAATACTCTTCCGAAGGATATAGGAAATATTATTGAAGCTACTAGCAGATTTCTGAAGTTAGTTAAATAATCCCTATGTAATCTAGGACCTTACCTTGAGTAACCTTGAGTGATTAATTTCTTCGAAAAATTAAAATATATGTGAGATAATGTTATTAGCACAGTATTTTTTCAAAACATTTCGTATACTCTGTGAAAATGAATATCTACAGCTACCAGACTGAGTCATCGCCGCTGTGAGAAATGGTATCTGCGTAAAGTTTGGGTCGGTGTTTGACAAAGAAAGTATTTGGAAAAAAAGGAAAAGAAACTTTGTTTGCAAGTTCACGTTTACGGCTCGAATAATCTAACAGACTGATAACAAATTTCTACACATCTACTGCACATCTTGAGGGAGGGGCTTTCCACCGGCTGTGAGAAATGGTATCTGCGTAAAGTTTGGGTCGGTGTTTGACAAAGAAAGTATTTGGAAAAAAAGGAAAAGAAACTAACTTAACCCTGCGTCCGACATGTGAACTTTTGTAATATTTGTAGACAGGTGGGGTGTGTGAGACCCCAATATGATTTTTCTGTTAAAATTAACAACATACTTAGTTGTTGTGAGAATTATATGGTACTGTAATATCTCTTTTTCAATAAAATAATTTTCGATATACCAAAACGAGCAATAAATTGTTATATTCCGTATTTTTCCAACAACAAATCGTTATTTTTATCACCTCGACACGTGTTTCGATCAGTTCCAGTTTAATATTCCTCTTGAAGTTGATCACTTGGTGATCGAAACACGTGTCGAGGTGTTAAAAATAACGATTTGGTGTTGGGGAAAAAGTCCAGTAATATTCATTACTACACCAAAGGTTCCAAACCGTGCATCATAAGTATATTCCGTCTTTACCAAAACAATGGGTTCTTTTAATGGAAAAAATATAGATTTACTCGAAGAAGTATTTTGCACATAAAACGACTAAATAAATTTCAAATAATTGGTTCAAACAGATAATAAAACATCATAAAATAGAAATTAAAGAAATATTATCGAAAATCATTAAAAAAAGTTACAGGTCATCAACATTTGCCATTTCTACGCAAGATTTGGTGTACATTTCTGCATGGTCCAGACATATAAATTTATTGCATTCCTTACAAATGTATTTTGTATTTCGTTCACGGGCACGATGGCAATCTTGACACCTTCCTAGACCATTTTGTTTTCAAGTTTTTTGGATGGAAGTTCCACAGTTTCTCCTCTGATCTTCGAAATCTGGATAGTTACTAACGATGCTAACAATATCGCTCGTTTCATCACCATCAGATTCGTCAATTTCATCATCACTTCCTATTTTATCCCATAAGGACTGAAGACGGGCCATTTCTCGCTCATAATCACCTATTTTTATCGAATAATCTGAAAAACTACTCGATTTAGTTTTCTTTGAATTTGCACGATTTTGGAACGTATAGAGACACGTGGTTTTCGTGCACCCCAATCGCTTTTTAACAGGTCTGATTCAAACATACGTCAAACGACGACTGATTTGAGATGTGAATATGAGAGTGTATGTCACACCGCACTTGTCGTACGCAGGGTTAATACGGTCCTGAATTTGGATGTTTACGACTCGAATATTCTAACAGACTGATAACAAATTTCTACACATCTACTGCACATCTTGAGGGAGGGGCTTTCCACCGGCCATGACTCAGTCCGGCAGCTGTATCTATCTATGACTGAATTATTTTCAGGGTGTCGGTAGATACCCATTTCGCAACACATCACAGGTTGCACTGAATAGCCCTGGAAATCCCCTAGGCTATTCAGGAAAAAACTACTTTTCATTTTAGTTCTATAAAAATAACATTTTTTTCCACTTGCGGATATTTTCAATAATCTACACACCTTCCGCCTTTGATAATAGGAGTATGGAGGAGTTCTTCAATCCAGTTTGTTTCTACCAATGTTGGTCCACTAAAAGCGTTGTAGCACATACTTCTGGGCAATGCTAAAAATGCCCTCGTTCGGTAAACTGCAACACTTGATATATAATAATTTTTATTATTCACTCCGTAACTTGAAAGGTCCCAACAAGCGCAAATCGACAAGAGAAATATAAAATACAAGACTGACAAAAGAGATATCAGTTTGAGGAATTTCATGATGAAAAAAACTACTGACTTAGGTTCATACTCAAGTAATACCGTACTCTGAACTATTTTTTATTTGCTATGTTGCAGTATTACATATTTTTCAAGTGTTTTCGCATTGTCAGCACTCTACTATACATTTTCAAAATGGAATTTCAATATGAATGATTCAAAGCTCCAAGTACAAGAAAAAATAAAATGTCATTGAAAACAATCTCGATTTGTTTATGAAAACAAAAATGTTTACAAGAATAACTAAAAATACAGATATTTAAAACACTAGTGTAGTGGATCATATATGAACATTTATTCATCCTTACTGAAATATTAGTTGCCTACACAGGACAGTAGTGCCATCTTAAATTTATAATGTATTTTCAGAGATACCGTTATCGCGACATCTAAGTTTCACAATTCGAAGGTCGAAGTCAAGGAAAAAAAATTATTGATATAATCCGCAATTTTAAACATTCAAGTTTTACTTGCTTGATTTAAATATTGTATTTTTCGTTTATACAAACATTGCCATAATGATCAGTACCTAGATTAAGAACATATTAATGTGAAACTAGTGTAATGAATATATCCCGAAAAATGCACGCTTTAAAAACTCTCAGAAATATCGAATAAATGAAAAATCAAATGCAGAATCGATTAATTGATCAGCAAATTGATGAATCATTTACCTAATAGACATTTCAACCGGAATGCATTTGAAATATTTTCTATTGCGGTTTAGCCCATATAAAACCTATTTTTTGCTTTCCCTCAGTTTTGTGTTAACGCTAGCGCAACCTCACGACAATATTTCTGTCCAATGACTTTTCTTCTACTATTTTCTCCTAGCTCGAAAATAGTCCTATAGGCGTGATATACGCGATTTTTTTGCTTTTACTCAAATCTGTGTCTGCCAATGGTCGAATTCCAAAGCAATTAAAACAAGTCTTCGATAAAGTAAATAAAATACCTAAAATTAATCGAAATTAATTTCAAGAACTACTTGAATTGATTTCTCAGAATTCCATACAACTATTTCTCAAACAAATTCAATTTCAAATGTTTCATACAAACACCAAGAGAAAACCTAAAAATAAATCATCATTGATTTTGCGCAAGAATTGAAGCTGATAATTAAAAAAATATAGTCGTGTCAATAAAGCAATAAGTTTGTGGTGATTAGAAAGAGTTCACATTATTCAAATCAGCTTTATATTCGATTTCATTCCGAATAAAAAATTGAGAAAAAATTTCAATAAATTGTGAATTGTTTCCTATGGTTTAAGAAATTTAACCCCTTGTCAGATAAACCCTACTGATTTGCTCTGGTATCTAAGGTCAATGAAATATGAGAGAAGAAGAACTCATTTATTAATGGGAAATTCAAAAAAGTTCAAGCTTAACTTTCCTTAGTTTTCTGTTGAATATTTTATCAAAATTGAATAGTACAGATAAATTTCAGATGAATTATGAATGCTCATAAACAAAAAAACTTGATCCAGAAAACTCTCGTACGGAATACTGAAAAACCCGTCCAAAAATGTAAAGTGGTCCCAGATGCCCCAACAGAGACTGAAAAAAAAGACTCGAAAAATTTAAATCCAGCAGATTCGAAAAAAACTATCTCCGAGAGAAATAAACCTCAAACGAAGTTTGATGTCCCGACATTGTGCTCAACACTAAAATTATCCAAAAAAATTGATGAAATATCGAAACCCAGGAAAACCAAGAGTTTATCAGATGTGGGACATAAGAAACTTGCTGTTGATGAAAAAGTAGGTATAAATCACTTAGCTTGTTTCAATTCCACTGAATCTAAAATAAATTGTTTATTGACCAAATTATTTTTAGGTAACCCAGAAAATTAACTTTCCTTACAGCGAACCTAACTTTAGGAATTTGATACCATTATCTGTCAGCCAAGCTCCATCACAGCCACTTGTTGCTTCTAGGGAGCCATTACCACATAAAGACAAAGAACCATTGCTTGTGGATTTTGTGGAACAAAAAACAGTTCCTGATTACTACAGTTTACCTAGTGTTAAGATAGAAAATAGGACACTTTTAGTAAAGAGTAATAATTTGAGATTGTATAAAATGTTAGAACTCAATGATAAGTAGGAATTTTAAAATTATAAAATGAAACCAGAGGTTTTTATGTCAACGGCATCATTGTCATTCACAGTCTCATCAGAGATGTAACATAGGATAATCAATCCAGCTTCTCGACTGGAAAATATCTAGTTGAAGGGGAAAGGTTGTAATTAAACATGTTTATATCAAGAACTTTTAAGCCCATGAAAAGCATATTTCTGTTTTTCTCATTAAAAGAAAATGTTTTTTTTTCTGATTGATTCGGCTGTGATATTTTTTAAAAATAAAGTTTGTGAAGATTAAATAGTAAGGTGAGTTTATGAAAAAAAGATTTATTTTTTCTTTTTCGATCAGATTAAAGTTGTTGAGATGAATGTAGGTAGTGTTCATCAGTTATCTCCATATCAATTTGAAATCATTTTAAAACAGTAAATCAGTAGAGCCTAGCCTGTTTTCTATTGAAGATGAAGACAAGAACTTGAACATATGAGATAGGACAAATGTAACACTATGGATAAGACCACTCATGCATAAATTTTATACTCAGAGATATTCTCTCAAAAATAAATTATTTTTAATACTGTCTTATATTTGGCAGAATCCAAAATGAGATAATGTATTATAACATGGGATGGTACTTTCAACTACCACATTAATAGATTACAAATAGCACATAACTCAATTTTTAAAAATGATATTGAAAAAATAGACGTTTTCAATGGATCATCTATATCTTACTTAACTTAAGATCATGATATAGTCACCAATGTCTAGTAAGGATGTTCTCGAACTTTAACAGCTATGTAACAAATACAACAAGTAAGAACTATAGCAGTCAAGAATTCAAATACCTATTCTACGAGAAAAGCCATACAGAAAGATTCGTGTTCTGTCATGCTCCAAAACTCTACAACATAAATCTCGACCAGGTTGATCATTTTCGTAAAAAATTTCCAACCCCAACCCATTTCTCACAAAAATGAAAATAAATCTTGCAGGTCGGCAGAAATTCATCCAGATTTTATTATTTTATTATACATCCAATTTTGACTAATCTTGTGTTTTTTTCTTTATATTTTATACATTTTATACTTTAAAACTACTGAGATATTTTATCTTAATGTATGTTTATTTTCTTTATACTATTTTAACGTGTTGTACTGACATGTCCTATACGTTGTTAATGTCTCAAAGGATAAATAAATATTATTATTATTAATGCGCTTTGCAGGTCGGGTCTCCCAGACATGAATCTTGCTTAGGTTAATCATTTTCGACAAAAAAATACCAATCCCCAAACTTTGAATATGAACAAAATTCACATTTTTCTTAAAAATGATAAACCTTGCAGATCGGCAGAAATTCTTGCAGGTCGGGTCTGCCAGACATAGTCGGGTCTGGGAGACCCGACCTGTAAGAATTTCTGCCGACCTGTTAGTTTTTTTTTTATTTTATGAGAAATGTGGGGATTGAATTTTTTGTCAAAAATGATTCATCCGGTCGAGATTCATATCTGGGAGACCCGACCTGCAAGAATTTCTGTCCTACAAAATTACGAGAGCAATGTTTACTGACAACAATTTGCTGACCTGCAGACCTGCAAAAACAGTTATACCCGTTTGAGCCAATTGTAGTCCAAATGTGAATCTGTATAATCTCCTTCATGTTCAAGTATATACTGAGTTTATATAAATAATATTGATTGTCAAAATCAAATGATGGAAAATAAATAATGAATGACACAGCTTGACTTAATCATGAATTTAATAAAACAATATCGAACAATAAAATTAAATCTTATTGAAAGCAGCAATGTCCACAGATTGGACAAAATCTTCGAACTCCTGTATTTTCTCTACCAACTCATCAACGGAAACTTTGGCATCTTCAACTACACACATGATTTGAAGTTTGTTGATACCGTATCCAACCGGAACCAGTTTGGACGCTCCCCAAACCAAACCTTCCATCTCAATAGTTCTAGTGGCTTTTTCCAATTCTTTCATATCAGTTTCATCATCCCACGGTTTAACATCAAGTACAATGCTGGACTTAGCAATGAGTTCAGGCTTCTTAGATTTTTTGTCTGCATATGCTTTGAGCCTTTCTTCTCGTACCTTGGCTGCTGTTTCATCTTCTTCCTCATCGGAAGCAAAGAGGTCTACATCGTCGTCATCGTCCTTAGCTGTGGTTGTACCTGCTGTTTTCAGAGGACTGGCACCTGATACGCCAAATTTCTTGAGTTCGTCAGCAGAGAATGATTTGATGTGGTTATACCAACGTAGCGCATGAGGCAAGTTAGCACCAGGGGCTTTGGCTAGTTGGGCAAGAGCATCAATGTCTGCTTGACTCACGGCATACCTGGAATAATTATTTTGAATCAAGTTTCTAGTAAAGTACAGATTGAAGTATCTTCAGGAGACACTCAAGGTTTCCTCATGGGCCTTCTATAGTTTGATTTATTAATAAATAATGTGGCCATTGTTCATTTCTCATGTTGGCAGTTGATTTTACAATGTTCAAAACAGTTTGATATATATCTCAGATGCTTAGGAAATGCAGTATAGTCTAACATTAGATTACTTTACTAATTGGTGCAACATCAACTTATTAAACCCAAATTCAGATAAATGGCAGAAAATTAATAATTCAAATAATTTTTAAAATGAAATCAATGGAAAAATGTAGCGATAACTGGTATAGTTAAAGATCTAGAGATTATTTTCAATTAGAAAATATAAATAATAATGTAACCCATAATGGAAACTTAATGTTGAGCTCACAAAATGTTAGGCTTCCACACTTTGATCTGCAACAGATCTCAGTATTGAATATATGTAAATGAAATTGTGCACAAATGGTCGCCTCATTATAATATCGATGAAGATTTGTTAGAATGGTGTCAACATGAAATTTAAAGAAACTTTGCTCATCATCTAGGGTTCAATAGAGAATCGTACAACTATTCACCAATACTGAGTATATCAAACATGAATACTGAATATCGTGGAAGACTTGAAACAGATCCCATACATGTGTAAAGTTGTCAATGGCTAGACTGATTTACAAAAAAACTTTGTACTCTTTCTGCAAAAATTAGGGATGGATCAGAGGCAAGTAATATTTTCGAAATTCCTCTATCAGAACCACTTACGGTAAAAATACAATTTGTAGTATGTTGAAATCAACAAATCGGTAGCATTCTAGTCTAACATTCAGTGAACATATATACATATTGTAAATTGGTTTATCCCTTGAAATAACTAAATAAATGAAGTAAACCGGTTTTTTTAATGGACAATACTAGATACGGAAATAGTTAGGTTAGGTCTTCTTAGCATATGTTCTAGCTGAACAATATTATTCACAAAATAAAAACGTTACAAGACGAGTGCCTCAAAAATCAATTTCAAGGTAAAAATACGTTTAATATATGACTTTTGTAATATTAGCCCCCAAGTGAAACAAATTTCAATTTTGAAAATTACTCACCCGCTAATATAACTTTTGTCTTCCAGGAAGCTGTTTAGTTCCTTTACTCCTTTTTCGGTTTTCAAATCACCAAAAGTCATTTTGATATATTTTTTTCTAATATCAAACGATGACAAACGTACAAGACAATCTTCCTTTAAAGAAATTTCACCAAAAAGGATGTTACGTAGCCACAGTGTTGCCGGAATAAAAATAGTAAAAACTTGAAACATCGTAGGAACATGTAAGTTACGTTTTTTTACTATAATTTCGATTCTGATCCCGGAATGACCAATCCCGTCGATCATGATTTCTGTTCCTTTTTTGACTTCAAAAGGAATCAGTGCAAACTGTTAAATGAACAAATAAAAAACAAAATGAAATTATTATCTAAAAACCTCAATGAATGCGAAATAAACAATCATACATTTTAATTTTCATCATATTTCGATAGAGATGTTATTCTCATTTTACAGTTGACTGTGTTGACATACTAGTCATCGATTTGATTTACTTTGCATTTGGTTAAACGAAAAACCGGCAACACTATTTGGTCTGTAGAATTAGTTTCATAACTGGGAATGTCAGAGGTAAATGAATAATTTTTTTTATTTTCGTGTATTTCACGAGCAGACTGAAGGATGTAAATACATGGAATCGTCATTATCTTCAATTTGATCAATTAGTCACGACACCGCTCACTAATATTTACTCCAGTTAACAGACGTAGAACCTATTTTTGAGCTTACAGCTTGCAAGAATAACCACATCAGATTTCGACACAACTAATTCTGGAGTGAAATAGGTATAAATATGCATTTCTCAATATTTTACGAGTGATTTAATTTTTGAGTTTTCTGATCATTTAGTTGCAGAAAAACCAATTTCTCTCATACATAATAGAGTAAGTGAATTTGGAGAGCTGTTGGTGACTGAGAAGTATTGTCAACAAAGAGAATAGTGTGGGTTCTACCAGACGTATACTGGCAAATGTTAATATATATGTAAAACAGTAAAGGCCCACGGACCGAGCTTTGGGGTACCCCATATTTGATGGTTTGAAGAGCAGAAATATCTGTATCTATTTTTAGCTCATTGTGTGTTAGTGAGATAGGCTGTCATTATTGAATGCTGTAATTTTTATGTACGAATGAATTGAATTGATGGAATGATCATACTCAACGTAGTAATTTCAAGTTTTATTGAAAATTCTATGGCCTTTAAGTATCATTTGCATGTAGAAATCCTTCGAATCACTTACTGCACTTATAAAATTTTCAACCTCTCCGCCACTGATCATTTAATTTTATATTTTGTCATCTACTGTCACTGTTGTCAAACTGTCAGTTTAAGTGTCAAATTTGGGAAGAGTGAAAAAGATATTCCCCAATATTACCATGTCAGTCTTGTAAACCCTAATTTATTTGTTATAAAAAAGGTGCTAGTTCGATACATTGATATATGATTTTTTCAAATTTCAATATTATATTTATGTTCATTAAATTTTTTAAATCCACATTCTCATAGGTTATATCTGATTTCTTTGGTTATTATGTAATTCAACTTTATAATCACCTCTGTTTTCAGCTGAATATGTTACGTTCATTCACCAAGGTCCTAAACGGGGCCAAACTAAACCCCAACCATCTATTCGTAATCACAAGAGCGCAAAGTGGAGAAGTTAAAAAACCTGAAAAAGTTGAAGTTTTCATTGATGACAAGCCAGTATATGTTGAACCTGGAACCACAGTTTTACAAGCTGCTGCCATGATTGGAATCGAAATCCCACGATTCTGTTATCACGAGCGTTTAGCAGTTGCTGGAAACTGCAGAATGTGTCTCGTTGAAGTCGAAAAGTCTCCCAAACCTGTTGCAGCTTGTGCTATGCCTGTCATGAAAGGTATGTATAAATCCTGTGAATCAAAAGTAGGGATGATCGATATTAGAAAAGTCAACATCAATTCAGAAGTACTGATGTACTACTAGTATCGAAAAAAAAGAAATATATCAGTGCCCGAAAACATTGATGATGTTGGTAGCAAAATAAACAATCTATATTTTTCAATTAGAGTAGTGATTATGTGAACTTGAAGAGTTACCATTTCCAGTTTTTTGGAATACACTGTAAAAAATAACTTTATCACAGGTAAGAAGTGCAAAGGATTGTGTATTCTTTTAGCCTAGTTTGATGACATTCATAGGCAACATCTACTGTAAATTGGGTGCAGGTGAACTAATGCTAACAATGTTAGTGAAATATAGTACACCTAGTTAATGTAGACGCCCTAACCAATATTGATGTTACAATATTATCATAACATCAATGTGTTGATGTTTTCAAGGACTTGAGATCGAAATAAAAACTTGCTCTTTCACTAAACATCCTTGGTTATTTGCTATCGATGAATATCTATCATCTCTAATCAAAATAATAATGATGACTTCTTCAAAAGGTTGGCGTATAAAAACTGATTCTGAAATGACTCGTCGAGCTAGAGAGGGTGTTATGGAATTTCTCTTGGTGAACCATCCGTTGGATTGCCCTATTTGTGATCAAGGGGGTGAATGCGATTTACAGGACCAAAGTATGGCTTTTGGTTCAGATAGATCCAGGTTTACTGACAATGAGTTTTCTGGAAAGAGGGCAGTTGAAGATAAAGATATTGGACCACTTATCAAGACCATCATGACTAGGTGTATCCACTGTACCAGGTGTATCAGGTTCGCTTCGGAAGTTGCAGGAGTAGATGACCTAGGTAATGCTCAGTTACTAATTTAATAATAATAATATTGGGTTATTAAGCACTTTGATACAAAAAAGTACATATGGTAGGTTAGTTAATGATAGTATAGGTCCCAGTACGATACCTTGCGGAACTCTCATGGTTACTCGTAAAGGATCACTATATGAGTTATTGAGTCGCCCCTTATATAAATATTATTTAGTACTTGAAAAAGAATATTATGATCAATTGTTTCCTTGACTTTGCAGTAATTTAAAAATA
>NW_019293572.1:0-34325 GCF_000500325.1 Leptinotarsa decemlineata | reverse complement strand
ACAATGATTGAAAATAGATAATATCAACGAATCACAAATTGGTAATTTGGTTTTTAGGCTCAAGACATGTCTATGAGGGTATAATACTTTAATTTCCACAAATGCTCTCTGAATCAATGTTGAAGTATGTTTTTTGAATTTGAGTTCATCATCGATAGGAACTCTTAGATTTTTACCTGATTTACAACTGGTAAAACAGTGTTATCAATTTTTATGATCAGACCTCTAAGTTTCGACCTTGTGACTTTCCTTCCAAATACAATCATAGAGCATTTGGAATTATTAACTTCCAGGGCATGTTTCTTCGATACATTAACGAGAATTCGCATTCTCTTACTAAATTATCTCGAGAATCAGGAATCAATCTCACAAATGTTTTCAGGATCCTTCATAAGTACAAATTTCATCCATATGAGATTAGTCTAGTTCATGAATTGAACGAAGATGATTTCGATAGACTTATTGGGTTTTGTGAAAGTCTCACTGAACGGATCAACTTGCATCAGAATTTCTTGAATAAAATTAGTTTTTTGGTTGAATGTACGTTTAGTTTGAATGGAGATGTGAATTGGCAAAATTGTCGATATTGGGGTGATACGAATCCTCATTTATACCGTCAAGTTCATACCCAATGGTCAGGAATTTTAGGTGACCACATCATAGGACCTTCTTTTATCGATGATAATTTGACTAGTGATGAATATTTCGATATGTTGGAGAATCGAATAATACCGTGCATCAATAGGACAATCGAGGAGGATACAAATTTATTCGAAAACGAAATAGTTTTTCAACAGGATAGTGCACCTCCTCATTATGCAGCTCTAGTGCTACAATTTTTAAATGATCATTTTCCTGGTCGCTGGATTGGCAGAAGAGGTCCTACAAAATGGCCACCAAGGTCTCCAGATCTCACTTCTGTAGATTTCCTTCTATGGGGTCATTTCAAGTATAAAGTCTATGAGATAGAATCAACAACACTGGAAGATTTGAGAGAGAATATCATGAGGCCTTGCAGAAAAATAACTCCCGAGATTCTCAACCATGTGACGACGGCAATAGAAACTCGTTTGTACCATTGTATGGACGTTGGTGGAAACGTTTTCGAACATTCACTATAGAACATTTTTTTCTTCTCATTGTACAGTCATCAGATTTTGATTCGAAAATTAATAAAAAATATCTTTTTCTGATTTGTGGCTTCCATATTTGAATGAATATTTGTAAATGTGGTCTCCTGTGATTGTTTGTTTTGTTTTTTATGTTTCCTGCAAATCATTGTTTAAAAAGTTATACAGAGTGGCTCGTTTTCAACTCAAATGATTTGTAGCTCCAGAACCATAAGCTTCTGACCATATGTTTTATACTTTGTTGAAATCTGCTCATCGTGGAGCACCTTATAATGCCAAACAATATAGGGTGATCCATTACAAAAAATGGGTAACTTGCTCTGGGGGTGCGATAGGGAAAGTGACATCAAATGTGAATATGTCAAAATGTGTTCCCCTGTATATTATTGTCGACGTGTTTTTTTATTTTTCCTGAAAATCATTGTACCAAAAGTCATTCAGGGTAGCTCGTTTTAACTGGAATGCACCATATAATCTTTCATCTAATACTTTGCTAAATGGCATTGACATTGGTCTATTTTGATTGGCCACATAGTTGTATCAGATCTCATGCTGAAATTAGCAGAACTTATGCCCATTGAAGATGATTATTCATCAAACAATTTCACAGTGGCAATGATTCATTGATGTATAATATCAGAGATATGGGTAAAGGAATGAAACTCTTTCAAATGGCTCCGGATCGTGATTATAAAAATATACTGAAAACGATTCTGCTAAAAAAAGCTGAAAACTTTGTCAGACCAACTTTGTAAGTCTGAAGCGTAAGTCTCAAAACAGACATTTCAACAATCGAAGAAAACTTGAAGGGGATGGGAAATGAAACGAATAAAATTGACAAATATCAAACTTAAACGTCACTTTTCGAAGTATAAACGACTTGCTATGTGTTCTACAATTCATACCGCTGTTTCTTACCTGAGAAACAGAAAAATGCAGAGTACAGACATCCTGCAATTGGTACAAAGATGTTTCGAAATTGGAATTTGTACCGGTGACGGTACATTTAGAGCTAAGATGTTCTAAAATAATGCTGCAGTTGAATGAAACTGATCAATGCTTGATGAAAACCCATATCAAAACTCACTAATGGGATTTAATTTGATTATCTCTGTGAATGGTTTACAAACTCACGCTACGTGTTTGGCTATACAATATCTGTCTCTCAAGCAGTATTTGATGTGCTTACGGCACTGCTTGGGTAAGCTATCGTATAGCGAAACCCATGACACGGTTTGGAAACCTTTTAAGTACAAATCACAATGTAAATATCATTCAGTGGATATTTTATATTCGACAAGTGGAGTAGGCATGCAACGAATAGAAATTGAGGTAAAAATAGACTTGATGTTGACGAGTGCAATGGAAATCATTAGATCGTTATGTCTGATGAGTGCTAATGCTCCAAAAATTCACTTAGCAACAAAAATAAACTAGTTCATTGATGTTTTCAGGAACCCTTCGTCAAATATTTATCTTGTTTTGATAATAAAATTCATCTGTACCCCTTGAGAAATCGCAGAAAGAAATGTTCAGAAACACCTTGGCTCATACAGAAACAAATTGATTCGTACGAAAACTACTGCGTGGTACTTCACAGGACCATTCACCATAGAACTGTTGCAGATTTTTTGTTATCGCATCAAAATAACTAGGAAGGAACCAGATATCGAAGCTGTAGAAATAATATCATTGTTTGATTAAAAGTTAGGGGATATCTAAGTTGTTTTCTATATTGCAGGGTGTTTCTCTTGCCGTGACATGTATTCCAACCATAAAATAAAGTGACTTACTGGAATGTGTGAGTATTTTAAATGATTCTCTGATTTGTGTCGATTTTGTTACTAAAATGTATGCTTGGTATGGTACCAGTGCAGATAACAATCGCAAGCACATAAAATATATATTTAATTCTCTCTTCCTGGGACCTGTAGATGGGTAGCAGTAGGTTGAGTAAGGGCTTTCTGAACCAATCCCGTCAAATTAGCTAGTTGTCTTTCCATATTTTCTACTCGCAGTCTGAAAAATCATTTGAGATCATTGCTTTTCTCGCAAAATATTTTTAGGATAGAAAAGGATATTTTTCACATTTAGTCAGTGATCATACTTGAAGACTGATTGCAAATCCAGTTATCTACAGGAAGTATGTGCTCCATCTCACTGTTCACAGGAAGATGGAGCGATGATAAGTACGTTGTTCGTCTTTTGCTTCAGTGGATCAAGGAATGATACCCCGAATGGAATTCGATTTTTGATTATGGAATATCATCGACTCATCGACTCCAGGTTGATGATGGCCACTACCATGCACTGACGAGAGGCCAAATAGCCCGAAACCGGTCTGCAAGTGTGTCCCTTCCAGTGAAAATCGATTCCGGCAGTTGTATCGCCTACAGCATATACAGAAAATACATTTGTATTTGCTCTGTATATGCACTGACACCTGTCGGATATAATCCAATGCCCTCCGTGGTATTAGCCAGAGGAGTAGTTGTTTACTGATAGGTGTGACCCCATTGACCTACTGTGTAGGTGAGTAGAGACTGGTCTAAAAAAATTGTTCTTGTTGATGATTAGAAATGAATATTTTTTGAATAAAAATAATGATAAGACAAATGTGTAATGGTCAGTCTCAAAAGAAGACGATGCGGGACTACGTAGAAGATGTGTAGCTCGTAGATGAAAGCATCCTACACCATTTGTATGCCGGAGAGAGGTACACTCACCTCGGTGTGAAACAACGGCACTCACAAGAGGTAACAGTAGTGAAGAACTCTCCGCGGAAAGAACAAAGCTGCTGCAACAAATATGTTGGCCATTCCAATCTTACTCTATTCGTTTGGAGTAGTGAAGTGGACTTGGGAAAAGCTGTATCAACTCGACGTAAATACTCTATAGGAGTTTGCGTTCCAAATTGTCTGTTCCACGGTTGTACTACCCCCGACAACAGGGAGACCGTGGACTTTTCAGTTTGGAGTGTCTACATAACAGAATGGTACTGACTGTAGCCTGTAAAGTCGTCAGGAGTAAGGATCCCTTCTCTGTATGTTCTGCGATCACGTGAGAGAGAGCAGGAATTGGAGCATTTATTTCTCTTCAGGGCAGCTGCCCGAGCAGCTGATGAACTGGGTTTAGTTTTCGACACTGAACGAGGTAATCACAGCGTTGTAACCAAGTTGAACCCCGTTTAGCAGAAGGCTCATATAGGAGCCGCAAAGATCATATCACTTCTGCGGCAACACAAGGTACAGCCAATGCATGGAGTCTTCTTCAATAACGATGAAGACCTTGGCTTATCAAGGCGCTTCACTTTTGCTTTCCTCAGGTCGAGTGGGCTGAAATCATGACATGTCAGGATAGTGTCTTCAACACCTGATGAGTATAGAGGTTCCTGACACAAGGTGTAGGGCCTGCCGCGAGGCATCCAAGACCGTAATGCACTCGCTATCAGCATGATCAGCATATATCGTTTCGACCTGTATCCATCGACATAACACGCTTACGGTATTGACGTGTTGCCCCACGCTCCGGGGGATATTGAATCCTTTGTGGGGAAAGAGAACTGTTTAAAATATATTTTGCCGTCAATCAGCTGTCACCCCCATACGAACGACAACTCTCAGAAGTTGACAAACTTGTGTGAGCTGAGGACTAACCAGGTCTCACCTTTTAACGTGTGATTCCTACCGAATTTATTGGAACTACTCGTGCGAAACCAAGACGATATTTGTCGTGGAGTTTTCAGCTCCTGACGAGACGAATATCGTCCGAAAAGAGGAGGAAAACGGATAATATATCGAGATTTCCTCTTCGAACTCCTCAGACTCTATCCAGACCACTCTGTCAAGATGGTTGTTTTGATTATTGGAGTCCTTGGTGGAATGATGCCCTCTCTACTTTCGAATCTTGAAATCATACCGGCTTACCGCACTGAGGCAGAAATCTTTTAGTTTTTATTGAGTATCAGTATGTTCCTACAGAAAAGTTGTCTGAAATCCATGATTTGAGCTTGTATATATAAAAGATCACTACTATAATTACACTGATGCTTTACTTGGGGTGAATAATAACAATGATCATGATGATAATTTGAAAATGTTCACATTGAAAACATTATTCAAAATGCGTCTTAGCTTCTTGAGTTGAATGGTTATACTGGAAATAGTTGAACTGACTGAACTGGCACCAGTTCTAATGAAGAGGCTACATTGTAGTGAAATGCGTTTTCAAAATTGATAGTCTATAAATTGTTGAAGCATTTCCATGACTGGTGAAATGAATATACTAACCTCGTAGCATCATATGGGGGACCTGTAGCAGGTTGGGGAAAAGGCGATCTGGGGGCCACTCTTGGACCTGTACCGGGAGGTAATTTCACCCCGTATAGGGAATACGAGTCATCGAGTAATTCGGTGTCGCTGAAAACATGAGAAACATTGAATGGATATTTTTTTGGAGTTGATAAGTTTTATTGTATTGAAAAGGATAATGAAAAAAAGTTTTGTTGTAGATGTGGTATATTTTTTATGTTTTTTCATAAACTACAACAATTTTGAAGAAGCTACTGTGTTAGCAAAACATGTCGTGATATATTTTTCAAATAAATTTTGTGGAGACCAAATCGTGAGGTATAGTTTATGAAATTACTATGGATCTTCATCAAGTAACGAATCAGAAAATATTTTTCATGGATGAACGATGCTTCATCTAAAAATCATACAGGGTGTATTTTAAATAATGTCAATAATTTCAAGTGGTGATTACTTGTTATATTCTATGAAAAAAGTTCATATGAACCTGTATGCTCAGTTCCGAGTTGCTTGGTTTCGAGTATCGGGTGTCAAATTCTCATTTAAAATATTGCTCTTTCATTAATAACTCAAAAGTCTTCTCGCCGATTTTGATCAAACTTGGTGATTATAATTCCAGTGGCGTTACTTGATTGATATTTATGGTAAAATCATGGTACGCCAATGTTCTTCTCCAAGTTGTATATTTTCATCAGATTGAACAGTTGAAACACTTGTTCGGAGACAAACTTTTATATAAATGCACTAAATTGAAAAATTAATTTCTTCAATTGTTTTATCTAGGTTATTCTGTAACATATTCAAAATCTCCCTGCGAAAGAATACCTATTTTGTAATCACCTCCTGAAATCAGTGATATCATTCACGATAAATCCAATATACTTTAATTTTGAAATACTAATTCTATAAAATTCCCTTGTTTGAAAACTCAATACAATATCAGGTGATCTTCACAAAATACCCATGATTTTAATATAAAATATGTATATGATAAGAAAGGCTATATTGTTGCATCACTCGTCGGCGAGGGGGGCTACCCAAAAAAAATGGGGTCTTTCAATAAGTCGTTTGATAGGTACTTCAATTCTCTGTTCAAAACTTCTTCATTGCTGGAAATCGAATTAACCGTTCCCGGGCGTCTATCAGTTTTTGTTCATTTTAAAAATCTTCAAACAAACTATGAATATCATCATTTCAAGAGAAAAATATACCTGCTTCTTCAGCTTCTACGAACGTGGTTACATGCGGATGGTTCAGATACATTCACCATCAACGCTGGTTTTTCCAGGTATGCACATTGTCGCGAATTTTTTTCTCTGATACATCAACAAACTATTGGATTCACGAATCATCTTTGCTGATGAGCGCTTGAACCCTCAACATCAAGTTCACCATGAAGACTGTATAAAAGCAGCGGATAACATTCCTAGATGTACCAATCGAACGATGTGGTGCTGGACTAACCCACGAAGTGTCCTAGTCGAAAGAGGGGAGTCATCTTCACTCTAACGGAACGAGCGCGAACGTATGTGGACCAGATAATCTACAGGAAGAACTGGAACATCTTATTGTGACCTTGAGATCGAATGGGCATAGTGTACCCGAGATCAACAAAGCCATGAAACTGAAGAGTCATACAGCTCAACACGGGGAGATATCTCAGATGATTGTATGCGCCTATCTAGCTTATATACCAAGGGTCACAGATATATTTGGAAAACTCTTGGGGAAACACAACATCAAAACGGTTTTCAGACGATTCAACGAAGCCTTAAGTCGACTAAAGAAAAAACGTTCCCAATATCAGCAGAAGAGACTAATGGCATGCCGTACACTTGTGGAAATTGGGGTACTTGCGGTGGGATTCAACACAATTTTTTCGAAGTAGACTGCAAGTAACTGTTTAGACATAATGGATCCATATGAAATATGTCGGACCAAATATACAAAATGGTATAAAAAGGCTGTATTCGAGATTATTTTGGGTAAACTCCTGGGTCATTTATAATTCACATTAGAGGTTTCAGCAGAGAAACTTTGAACTTCAGAAAACATATTTCTTCAAAAAGGGAAAGAAAAAGGTCCAAACAGAATCATCGATTGGAAAAGTTTGATATGCATGCCAGGAAAAATAGAAAACGATGTTTNCATATTTTTTCAAAAGGGGCAAGAAAAAGGTCCAAACAGAATCATCGATTGGAAAAGTTTGATATGCATGCCAGGAAAAATAGAAAACGATGTTTATCTTGTTTTTCCAGCTTTCAAAACGAATTAGACTCAAAATCAGATGTCCATGAAATTTGAAAGAGTTGTTCAATTTGAAAACAAACACAACTGTAGATGGTTTTCATTTTATTCCTTACTGTCGTCTAAAAATCACATTTCTATATCTACAGCTATAGTTACAGAACATGCCAGGAAATCTAACAAAGGCGTGTTCCACTAATGATGGACACTGTCGCGAAGGTGTTGAACATAAGTTTTTATTATATCATGTCTTTTCATTATGAGCAAATCAGGAGAACGACACATTGTATCTTCTACGTTTACATAATTTTTCAATAACCCTTAATTTTTCCAGTGTTTCTGGCATGGTGTTTTTTATAATGTGATATTCATTACAAGTTGAATGACCAATCAAACAAGAAATTCAATGACTAGATAGTAACCTCACCTTATTTCTTCATCTATTACAGGAGTGATAGATCCCGATCTTGTACCATATTGACTATAGTAAGGATCTTCGTACCTGGAACTTCTTTCTGGTGAAGACATGTAACCATCTGTAGAGAGACTCATCAGATCAAATTATTCTAAAATACTTCCCTTCCGAGGTTTTCCAAAAATAAATGTTTTTCAAATGGTTTCTGGATGGTATAAGATCATATTTTGGAAAACCTTTGGAAGTCATCATCCCTAATTATTGACAGCATTCAACATGGCTACATCAACTAACATATTATCACATTGAACGCTACTACAACTACGATAATACAAAAGTGCAATACCACACCAGAGCAGTAACAAAAATGCGCATTCGGTGGTTAATTGAGCACAATTAAAATCAAATGCAATTTCACTTAACTATCCAGAAAAGTGTTCATCGAGTATTTGAGTGAAACTTTCACTCCATTGTGATGATAATACAATATAGATCAGATGAGTAACAGACAATGTTAGATCTAGAGGGTGGTTCCAGAAATACCCTGCCCAATAAAGAAAACACAAACATATGGAAAACATGTATTCATTTTCCAACATAATCTCCATGCAGCTCTATACACTATCGCAGCGAAGTTCAATAGGTTGGATTAGGTTATGTCAGAAGTGAGTGGGTCAATTCGACTCCCACCGCAACCCACAAGGGCTTATTGTGGCTCACAAACTTTCAAAAAGTTTGATACCGTTTTCATAACAGGAACTGTCCTGCTCCTCAAAATAGCCTTTAGTTGCCGACATCACCTCTTTATCGTTGGAAAATCTTTGACCGCTGAGATGGCTAAATCTAGCCAATAGAGTGCGTTGATTTTGATCATTACGATAAAGGTTTTGTGGTCTGATTCACTGCGACCTTTTCAGATCCTTTGTGATGCTCCTTGGTTGTTAGAGCTCATAGTCAAACTTGATCTCTTCAATGAGACTCCATAGCCTTGACACTGACCCCTTCATATAGCTGGCAGCCTCTGGTTTCGCTTCCCCACATCTTGCGTGTCTCAGCCTTGCTATCGCTTCGCATTCACAGAGCACATGCAGTGCGGTTTCTTCCTCTTCTTGAAATAACCTACATTGGGTTTCTTCTGTCAGACCTATGTTGCTCTTATGTTTATTGAGTCCGCTATGCCCCATTAGTAAACTCACCACTACCCTTACAACCTTACGGTTGTGGTTTAGCAGGTCTTCCGTGAACCTGGGCGATGAATTTTTTATGAACTCTTTCACCTGCCTCATTCCTGGGCGCCTGTTCCACCAATATATCGATTGGTGGAACAGGATGAATTTATTGATGTCTTTGTACATGCTTCCGCTTCCTCGCACAAGGGTTCCGGCAGATCATAGCCTTGGATTCGCCTTCACAAGCTACAACATCAGCCTCCTCATTGCCCTTGTGACCCTCATGTCTAGGTACTCAAGCTAGACTGACCCTATTTTGGGTACTTAGCTACTTGAGTGGGCTCAGACAGCGTCCCACCAGTCTGGAGAAGACTTGAAATTGGCTGAGCGCCTTAATTGCCGCAAGGCAAAGGCAAAGGCAAGGCAAAGAAAATGACAATGGTTTTATTAATGACTTTCTGCGTGTTCATTTCCCCTATACAGTGTTCGTTAGCTACTTCTGCCTGGGCCTGAGTTGCATCATATCCGAGGCTGAGTGCGATTTTCGTCTTTGCTCTGCCTCCGTATATATCGGCTCGGACTCCTTCTTGGGTCTTTGAGCCATCTGTATACCAAGTTTCTTCTGCTTTTATTGGTGGACCGTTTTGCCAGTCCTCTCTACTTGGTATGATGATTTTGAAATCTTTTTGAAAGTTGTACTGTGGAACTGTGTTATCCACGCATTGTCTGCTTTTTTCTTAGCCAAATGCAGTTGTTTTCGTTTTGCTTGATTTCTTCACTCAAACGTTGCAATAAGTTCGTTGATAGTTTCACCTTGTTTAGGAGAGTCAACGAAAATAAAACAACGAGCATCCCAAAAAAACGATGTCATGACCGTTTGATTGTTCTTTCGTCCCGGGTGTGAAGTGATGGACCCATGTTTCATCCATGGTTATGAAACGCAAGAATTCTGCTTTGTTGCTGTGAAAGTTCGCTAAACACTCAAATGAAACATCTTTACGACACTGTTTTTGATAGAGTGTGAGCAAACGCGGCATCCATCTTGCACACAACTTTCTCGTGTCCAAATTTTCAGATAATATACGATGTACCGCACTTTTTGAAATGCCTACTGAGTCTGCTAGCTTACACACTTTCAGCTGACGATCATTCAGTGCCGCTTTGTGGTCGACCACTGCACTGTTCGTCTTGGCAGCCCCTACAGCCTCGTTTTAACACTGCTGCCAAATATTTTACTGTTGTAAACTCTTGTATTTTACTGTTATATTGTTTGGGCTGAGGCCTTATCACAAATTCACCGAAAACGTTCGCTTTTGTTGGCTGTCAAACAAATTCCAAACAACGCAGCATCTTCAAATTCGAAAGATATGCTTTATACATGGTGTACTTTCTAATACAGTGATATTTTCCAAACAAGTATCGCCATCTCTGGGTCAGATCGAGTACTTCTGGGGCCACCCTAGTACAAAGTGCTTCCCATTCATTAAATTACAGAAAAGTTCTTGAAGCTGTATTGGGACAAATCTTTTATCTCTATTGGTTGTACAGAAATTGATTTTAATCTGACATTGATAATCGTATGTTATTGCAACTCATGTCGATAAAGTTTCAAAAAAATTGCATTGATTTCTGAAAGGCCCCAACCTGAAGTAAGTGAAGGTCGTGTTGACCCACCTGGTATATTGTACAAGGGGTTGGCAGGCCTTTGGAATGGAACGAATCGATCTGGAGGTCTAGGTGGGCCATCACTGGACCGAGGCGCCCCATTGCTGTACGCTCGTTGCGGTTTGGGGGGCGCACCTTTCAAAATGTTCTCGTTTATGTAACTATTACGATGATCATTCATTCATATATTCAGGGGGGAATAGAAACCAAATTCACACACAAGCACATAAGTGTATTGAAAATAATAGGGAATACAAGTTTTAATTTGGTAATCGTATCTGTAGGAAACAGCCATGAAAAAAACAATCCTCATAAACATTTTGCAAAACATGTTGTGTTTTAAAAACACCAAATTTTCTACATTTTACGGAACTCAATAAGTGAGGTTAGGTACACAAAATGTGTCAACTTCGGCTTACTATTACTACTCATTTCATTCCCAATTTTCCCGTGAACCAAAAGCAATCATCTGAAAATTATTACTGTGATTCCGATTGTCTGAAGATGAAGACTTGAATATAAATAGGTATAGCTTCTCCTCTCAAGAAAACATCATCTTTGGGATCGACGAAAAACTCAACATTTGCTAGATCAGGATCTTCATTGTATTCTGTTGTGAAGGCAAGCTTCAAAATCGACAATCGAATGAGGTGTCAATTTATATTTTTGTTCTCAAGCTGACACCGTAGAACTAGTTGAAAGCAGAATCCAAAAACATATCATTCTTGACCTAACATCAGACCCTGCTGTTTCTACCTGCCGTTAGTCTCATCATGGAAACCTTCCTTCATCTTGGATAAGTGAGGAAGTAAGACTTTCTTTCCTTTATGACAGTATAATTTTAATGGGATTAGTCAGTGTCCTTGAAGTAAAATAAAACCTAGCCTACAACATTCATATCACAAAAGAGGAACATACATATGTATGTAAAGTCTGAAATCAGTGCAAAAAAATCCTCTACAGAATAATGAAATTCTTTCAATGCCAATTTGATAATTTCAGTTCAGGAATAGATTGTATAGTTGATGGTAATTTATTAAAAATCCTTTGGCCAATTATTGATGGAGAATTGAAAAGGGCATTTTTATTGACTGAATGTAATTGAGCATTCGTTTTGAAATGTTTCAAATTGCCGTATACGAATATACAGACTTCAAAAATGAAGACATGAAGAGTTGAGATTTTGAATTCTTCAAAATAATTCTTACAACTGATTGTACTCGATACACAAGTTATACAAGAAATTATTTTTTTCTGGGAGATGAAAATTTTATGACATTACCCAAAAGACAATGCCACATCTCAAGCGAGATTCTGCCTGATCAAAGTACAGCATAATCAAGTTGTTATGAGTAAGAGCACATCTAAGATTACGAAGCATGAAAATCACAGAATTCATATTCGAAACGACTGCCGCAGAATGTCACCTCCAGTCAAGACACTCATCGACATATAGACATATGATACCTTGCCAACTTAATGATTGCCAATTTCAATGTCTATATTAGCTAGCTATTTTTGTTTATTATCAAAGTGTACTGCATGTGTTTTTTTGTGTTGAGATGAAGATAAGTCCTGCAGATCCACTCATAAGGATTCGACAATACATTATTAAATTCTGTTTCTGATGCTGAATTCGTTTTGTTAGATATCAGAACAGAAGTGTCATCTGCATAAATTGTGAAGTGAATTGACGAACCTATAGATGTTATGTTATTCATATATGGTAAAAATAAAACAGGCTCCAAAACAGATCCTTGTGAGAACCTATAGTGATAGAAATTCAATCAGATTAACTGACATTTGCTGATTTTTTTTGTAATATTTGGAATTGTAACGTATTGTTGGCGTCCAGATGAATATGACCCAATCCACTTCAAGAACTGACTCCGAATACCAATTGTTGTTTACTTATCATATAATTAAGCGTGATTGACACAGTCGAATGTCCGGCTGAGATAACAAGATATGAATCTGCTCTCAATCCCGTAGATAACATCTTGATGAGAGATGTCCATATGACTCATACTCAGAACTATTTGAGTGAAACAATACATTCGTAGTTTAGACTAACACCATAATTAATGCCTATGGCATTAATTATGGCGCTGGCTTTTGACGAATCTGATCGATAAATTTGGTCAGTTTTATTCTATAACAGATGTCAAAGGTCTTGATACTCATACAATGCAAATATAGACATTTATTGAAGAAAATATGTGGGACTATCAACTTGGAACGAAATATATTTTATTCTTGGATGCTCTACAATTACCAAACCAAACGATACTCAACATCGTGAGAGGGAATGAATGAAGGATTGGCCTCAATCGCCTTGATACCAGCGTATCATAAATGTACCTCTTGTCTCCACTATTATTTTCAACACCCTGAGTATACTTCGTTTATCATATCCAAAATTGAAACTTAGGTTGGATGAACTGATTGATATATCAAAAAAATATATTAAATGTGTATATATAATACGACGAAAATGAAATTAATGAGTGTATTGAGGTTTGTGGAATATTTTGAGATTTGTTTTGTCAAAACGACTTCAAACACAATATTAGAAAATTATTACTCATTTTTCAAATATCATACCGGTTATTCCATCAAACTCCAGAAAATTGTTTCTTATAATTAAATTTTGTGCCCACAAAAATAATTTTGGATTAGCATATTAAATCATTCTTAGTTTTCATTTGTATCTGAAGCAAAAGGTAAATATGGAGTTTTCCTTAGACCAGTAATTCATTCATTTGGAGGTTGAATGATTTTGTCTGGTTGCACGGCTGCCAATAGCCTTGATGCTCCCTAGGCGGCTCACAAAGTTATTGACAAAAAAAACCAGGAACATCAGGATGATGCTCTCAGTAGTCGATACCGTAGATATCTGAGAAAAATCGTATTCTAATTACCAATTTCCTTCGGCGGGGAGGCACCCTGCCTGATGAGGTGTCACCTGTGAAAGTCCTATCAGATTACGCCTCAATCTGAGGTGTGTTTCCGCGCCGAAAGGATATATGAATCTGAGCTCACTCAGTGCCATTAACGGGCCTCCTGCTTCTGTAGGAAGACATACCATAGTAGTCCCCAGCTTCGACTTCATGGACTTTTTTTCTAGCTGCTCGTGGAAGTAACCACATAATCCGACCCCTAAGTCTACAGAGCAGACGGAGTCGACTAAACAACCCAAACTGTCCTTCCTGAAACATCGTATTAAGAACAAGAACTTCTCAATTCTCCAACTCTTGATTCTCTTAACAAACCTAGTTTGTTAAGAAACAATCTTCTCAAATTGCTTCTGGATGTTAGATTATATTCTGGAATATCATCCCTACTTCTTGACTTAAAGCATTGAACATGGCTACATCAACATGTTATAACATTGAACGCTACTACAAATACGATAATACGAAAGTGCCTTCTTGTTGTAGAAAGCCTTGAAATGGTAGTTTTAGCTCTGCCCTTGTGGACCTCTTCTTTCCAGCTGCTCATGTCAAGACATGTCTATGAGGGTATAATACTTTAATTTTCCCAAATGCTCTCTGAATCAATGTTGAAGTATGTTTTTTGAATTTAAGTTCATCATCGATAGAAACTCTTAGATTTTTACTTGATTCACAACTGGTAAAACAGTGTCATCAATTTTTATGATCAGATCGCTAAGTTTCGACCTTGTGACTTTCCTTCCAAATACAATCATAGAGCATTTGGAATTATTAACTTCCAGGGCATGTTTCTTCGATACACTAACGAATTGATTCAAATCCTCATTAATGATATTTTCGCTTTGCTGTACAGAGTCAGGAGTAAAAGAACAATACAACTGTGTATCATCGGCATACATATGATATTTGAGTTTTTTCAAACAGGTTGTCGAATGGGAGGTGTAAATTATGTAGGGGATAGGTCCAAGGATTGAACCCTGTAGGACACCTGAAGAAGTATTCTTGAAATCTGACATGTGGTTCTCCACTCTAACAATTTGTTGTCCATATGAAAGATATGAATCAAAAAATTTCAAAGTGCTTTGACGAAGTCACAGCTATAGTTTGGTAGCACAGCTATAGTTTGGTCTGAAACCGGATTGCGTGATTGGGAGTACATTGTTGTTGTGAAGGTGGTTTTTCAACTGTTGAGCAATAGCCTTTTCCAAAAGTTTAGAAAGAAATGGAAGAAGACTTATAGGACGCAAGTCTTTGAAATCCTTAGGTTTTTTAATTTTGGGTATTGGTACCACGATAGACTGCTTTCACATACTTGGGAAAACTTTCTACTCCAAGCAAAAGTTTATAATATGTAAAGTAAAATAACGGGCACTGTAGGTGCAACACAGATATTTAAGAGAAAATTATCGAGATTATCTATTTCTTTTGATCTACTTTTTATTTGTGACATGAAGGTCAATAATTCATTTTCGGTGATCAATGTCAATTCAAGAAATGATGTGATAGAATCATTCACATTATTACTATAAAATTGTTCCAGATTTGGGTCAATATTCAATGATGATCATCCAGGAAGAAATGTACGACACAAATATGTTATGAAATTATTGAACAAATTTATTAAAACTGGATCTGTTAAGAATAAGAAGCATAACCGTTCAGAAGTTATCATCGATGAAGCTATTTGTACTGCAGTTTTAGGGTACGTTGGACTAATGGAAAATTCGCATTCTCTTACTAAATTATCTCGAGAATCAGGAATCAATCTCACAAATGTTTTCAGGATCCTTCATAAGTACATATTTCATCCATATGAGTTCATGAATTGAACCCATATGGATGAGTTAAATTCATGATAGACTTGTGAAGGTCCTACTGAACGGATCAACTTGCATCAGAATTTCTTGTATAAAATTAGTTTTTCGGTTGAATGTACATTTAGTTTGAATGGAGATGTGAATTGGCAAAATTGTCGATATTGGGGTGATACGAATCCTCATTTATACCGTCAAGTTCATACCCAATGACTTCAAAAACTGAATGTTTGGTCAGGAATTTTAGGTGACCACATCATAGGACTTTTTTTTATCGATAATAATTTGACTAGTGATGAATATTTCGATATGTTGGAGAATCGAATAATACATCCATAGAACGATTGAGGAGGATACAAATTTATTCAAAAACGAAATAGTTTTACAACAGGATGGTGCACCTCCTCATTATGCGGCTCCAGTGCTACAATTTTTAAATGATAATTTTCCTGGTCGCTGGTTTGGCAGAAGAGGTCCTACAAAACTGCCACCAAGGTCTCCGAATCTCACTCCTGTAGATTTCCTTCTATAGGGTCGTTTCAAGTATAAAGTCTATGAGATATAATCAACAACATTGGAAGATTTGAGAGAGAATATCATGAGGCATTGCAGAAAAATAACTCCCGAGATTCTCAACCATGTGACGACGGCAATAGAAGCTCGTTTGTACCATTGTATGGACGTTGGTGGAAACGTTTTCGAACATTCACTATAGAACATTTTTTTCTTCTCATTGTACAGTCATCAGATTTTGANCTTGGCTCATACAGAAACAAATCGATTCGTACGAAAACTACTGCGTGGTACTTCACAGGACCATTCACCATAGAACTGTTGCAGATTTTTTGTTATCGCATCAAAATAACTAGGAAGGAACCAGATATCGAAGCTGTAGAAATAATATCATTGTTCGATTAAAAGTTAGGGGATATCTAAGTTGTTTTCTATATTGCAGGGTGTTTCTCTTGCCGTGACATGTATTCCAACCATAAAATAAAGTGATTTACTGGAATGTGGAAGTATTTTTAATGATTCTCTGATTTGTGTCGATTCTGTTACTAAAATGTATGCTTGGTATGGTACCAGTGCAGATAACAATCGCAAGCACATAAAATATATATTTAAAAATAAATACCTCTATAATTCTCTCTTCCTGGGACCTGTAGATGGGTAGCAGTAGGTTGAGTAAGGGCTTTCTGAACCAATCCCGTCAAATTAGCTAGTTGTCTTTCCATATTTTCTACTCGCAGTCTGAAAAATCATTTGATATCATTGCTTTTCTCGCAAAATATTTTTAGAATAGAAAAGAATATTTTTCACATATATTCAAATTATCTACAAGAAGTATGCCCACTGTGAAAATATTTATTTTCCTATACGAGGAATTGGGCAGATTCGGATCTGCGTTTGTTAGTACCTCGATTACCAGATGGGGCGATGACAAATATGTTGTTTGTCGTTCGCTCCAGCCTAGTTCGAGTAATAATACCCTGAAAGGAATTCGATTTTTTATTATGGAAAATCATCGACTCCAAGTTGATTATGCCACTACCATGCCCTGACGAGAGATCAAATAGCACGAAACCGGTCTGCAAGTGTGTCCCTTCCAGTAATTGAAAATCGATTCTGGCGGTTGTATTCCTAAAAGCATATGCAGCATTTTTTTTTGAAGGTTCATGCACCTATCGGATATAATCCAACGCCCTTCGTGGTATTAGCCAGGGGAGGTGTCACTCTATTAAACTTCATTGTAGGTAAGTAGACACTATCCTCAACGAATTGTTCCTGTATATAATCAGAAAATAATATTTTTTGAATAATAATAATAAGACAAATGTGTAATGGTCCATCTCAAAAGAGGTCGATGCGAAGACTATGTAGAGAATGAGTAGATCGTAGATGGAACCATCCTACACCATTTGAATGCCAGAGAGACGTATACTTACCTCGGGGTGGAACAACGCCACTCACAAGAGGTAACCGCAGTGAAAAACTCTCTCCGCGGCAAGTATCAGCACAAACTCCGACAGATCCGGTCATCGGAACTGTCGGAAAAGAACAAAGTTGCTGCAATAAATATGCTGGCGGTTCTAATCTTATTCTACTCATTCGGAGTAGTGAAATAGATTCGGAAGGAGCTGTATCAACTCGACGTAAAGACCCGAAAAATAATGCATCTCTGAAGGAGTTTGCATCCCAAATCGTCCGTTCCACGGTTGTACTTCCACCAACAACAGAGAGGCCGTGGACTTTTAAGTTTGGAGTGTTTAAATGACAGAATAGTACTGGATGTAACCTGTAAAGTCGTCAGGAGTTTGAATCCCCTTCTCTGCATGTCCGCGACCATGAGAGAGCAGGAATTGGAGCTGATGCAGCTGATGAACTCGATAAGTTTTCGCCACTGAACGAATTTATTGGAACTACTTGTGCCCCAACGTCAAGATCAAACAACCTAATGAGCCCGATGAAGTCGTTCTCGATCATCAGAGCAAGACGATGTTTGTCATGGAGTTTTCAGCTCCTAACGAGACAAATATCGTACGAAAAGAGGGGAAAAACGGATAAAATATCGAGATTTTCTCTTCGAACTCCGCAGATTCTATCCAGACCATTCTGTCGGAATGGTTGTTCTGATTATTGGAGTCCTTGGTGGAATAATGCCCTATCTACTCTCGAATCTTAAAATTATACCGGCTTACCGCACTAAGGCAGAAGTCTTAGCCGGACAGATGCAGAAGGCTGTCATTTTTGTATAAAAATATTCAATATTAATAATTCTGTGGTCGATTCAACATTGACACTGTATCATGATAGAATGTTGACTGCACAATTCCCAAATGGTTTTTGAATTTCGGTGAGTTGGTCCTGAAACACCATGCGGATATTCAAAATCGCGCACTTTTCATTTGGTACTGGAAACAAAAGACTTTTATTGATTATTGATGCTGCTGTCGAGAACTGTATGTCCGATTAGTAAGAAAAATATTTTGTAAAGCGGTAGGAATTAGTGTAGTGATGAGATAAAATTGAACTTGTGCGCCTTGTTGGAGATAATTCTCTTTCGACAAGAAAAGCCACCAGAGAATTTCATAACAGATATCCTGATAAACTTCCAGTGAGCAACAGTATGTTGAACCGAAAGTATAGTTTTTTGAGCTCTACAATTCAGAATTAAGTTCTTCGAAATCGGACAAAAGATGCAAATTCCAGGAAGGTGTTCCGCTTTCAAGTGGGTCACACTGTAGATGATCATTAGCCTGTTAAATTCATTTCATTTTTCAATGAGAAAAAAAACCTAATGAACAGCCATCAAGACCACCAGATCAAACAACCTCAACTTTTTGCTCTGGGAATACATCAAAATGAGTTAATTCAGAAATGCCGTCACCTCCAACTGCGTAGTTGAAAAAAAATACTTCATTCAACTAAGAGAAGAATCCTGCCAACAATTTCTGTGACACGAAGAACATATTTGATAGAGAACTGAACCACATTTTTTTCAAGAAACTAATAGAAAAGAGTGTTGCTATGATATAAGTCCTGCAGAAAACAGTAGTTGGAGCTATCTAACGAATGGATTAAAAAGAATTGTGGAACACCCTCTGTTGAAGTCATCAAATAGGGACAATAATAAAAATTGCATTCACCAAATACCTTAGGATTGGTGCCAGTCCTATAGCGGTAAGCATGTTTGGATCCAATGGTCCGAAGCTGACCATTCACAAGGAAGAACCCTGGTTTCGAAGGAAGTTTAAGGTAGCTGTCCATATGTTGGGCGACAAAGAAATTCTAACAGGTCAGCGCAAAGATCCATGATACATGATATCAGTTGAGAAAACAGGCTACGGCACTCTGACAAAATGAATCAAAGAAAGGGAGGGGAAGAGGGAAAATTGCCCAAGTGATCTTTGTATAGTTGCGAATTATCAAGAACAGGCCAATATATTTCGAATACGATTGTGATTAATAAAAGTTGTAACGCAAAATAGCTTGTTTAAATTTTTTTGAATTATTATTTCACTTTTATTTTTCCATTTGTTTCTATTTGTACAGTGTATGTATATATACGCTTCACTTATTATTCAACCTATGTTATAATCTAGTATTTCAAAACAACCCGTTAACATTCAAAGGGGTAATGCCACATCGATATTGGGTACTCTTCCGCCTACTCAAAAATCAGATGAAATATTCCTGAACTCACAAATTAAATCAAAATTTCCTATGAACATCGCAAAATGGAGTAAGCGGATTGATCACTTCCCAATTGTCCCAAAAGATGCAGAGGATGCAAGTTCTGGAAATATCTTTCTCTCCCAAACTCGAAAAAACCACCATGAGTATATCTGATTCAGTTTCAAGAAATTTAACTTCAAATTCCTCATTTCGTTGGTCCAATGATGGGAAGAAATATTGCATCCGTGATTACTGGAAAGAAAACAGCGGTGGCGAACGTATCACCAACAGCTACAACTCAATTAGATCAGTAATACGTTCCTCAGTCAAAAGCCTTGGGCTTAATGCATTGAAAAATATTGGCAACACCTGTTTCATGAACAGTGTAATCCAATGTTCATCCAATACGAGATGGTTACTGGAATATTTGAAAAAGGATGAGTACATGAAAGATATCAATACTAATATTTCCAAGAAAGAAAGTTTTTGGCTTTCCACTACTCCATCTTGATATAAAAAAAAGAAGGATGAGGGAGTCTTCCAAAAAAAGGAAGGAAGTAACTCTACATGGATGTGTAGATCATGCAAAGAAGTAACTTTCAGACACAAACTGAAAGAAAGTCCTCCTGAAACAGCTACTTTCATATAAACATTGAATTAAACGAAAGAAAAAATTCTTTCGAATCAAATACTTCATATTAAATATTCAAACTTAAATACTTTCAATCCACAACGAATGTTTGAAATACAAACTGAGTAGAGAAAAGTATCTTCTGTATAATTCAGTGTTCATATAGAAGTATTTTCTCTAACAGAAAGATTTAGAGGCAAGTTGAATGTTACCATCGAATTTCCTCTATATGGATTAGATATGAACAATTATGCAGCAGATAATGTGACTCCTTGTCGCTATAATCTATATGCACTTTCGAATCACAGTGGGTTTACCTATAGCGGACATTATACAGCATTCTGCAGACATCTTTATACTGGCACGTGGCACGAATACAATGATTCACAAGTGTCACCAATTTCACCAAAATCGCTTGTGAGTGGAGATGCATACATCCTCTTTTATGAGAAGGAGGAAACGAGTTTTGTTAAGTCATTTTTGAACTGTTCATTTAAATGTTATGTATTATCTAGTTAAATTTATTTTTGTTACAGTAAAATTTATATGTTTTGTTAGATTTAAGTCATTTTAGCTCAAATGACTCACTCGTATGGTTTAAAGTTTGCCTTTCTTTCTGAACACTGTATGAAAATAAGTGAAAAAATACATGCAAGGTGTAGTGTTGAGAAAATAAGCAAATCAAAAGCTGAGTGAATACAAACCTGGTAGAGATGCAGAACTGGAACTGGAGTTCTTATCGAACTCATCGCCTGCAGAGTACAAACGAAGGTGAAGTTAGCAATACACTATATACAGGCTTGCAACATTGGTTGTATTCCAACATCTCAAACATTAAAGGGGATTGGTTGATTTTGGCTCCGCAAATTGAATCATGAATATCCAAATGAATGACTTTCTTGAGCCAATATCGACCACTGGGCTGTAGCTCTAGAAGCCTTAGCAGTCAAAAAAGGTATGAATTTGTGTTACTGAGATGGTAGGCATGATTGATTATTATTCATTTATGGAAGTTTATACAAACAATTTTTCTACTAACATATAATTTCTTCAACAGCAACATAATGAAATAGTATGATTCGAAAGTACCTGGTTTATACAGTCTCTTTCATGTACAGAAAAACGTTCCTAGTGGATAATGATATTTTGGAGTGTCACCTTTAATGTCACCTTCATTATACAGTTCATTTGAAATGAGTCACCCTGAATAAATGTTGGTACAACGATTTGCAGGAAAAATAGAAAAACACGTCAACCATACAATACAGGAGGACACATTTTGACATATTCAGATTTGATGTTACTCCTCCTATCGCACTCCCAGAGCATGTCAACAATTTTTTTAAATGCATCATGATGAACAGACTTCAAGAAAGTATAAAAAAATATGATCTGAAGGTTATGGTTCGGGAGCTACGAATTATTTGAGTTGAAGACGAGCTACCCTGAATGAACTTCTGTGCAATCTGTTACACAGGTTTCATAGATGTTTTTGTGAAGTATACTTCGAAAAAGTCTTATTTTGCCTAGTTGAGTTTGAATGTGATATTCTCTTCATTTTATATTTGTCTCATCACACAATAACGATTACCTACCAGATATAAAGTTACAATTGGTGTTTTTGTGAATTCTTGAGAAGAAATGGTTTATACGCCTCGAGAACGAATTGAAATAGTGACTTTGTACTATCAGAATGGAAATAGGACTAGAGCTGCTGCCTTTTAAGAAAATGATTAACTTGTCTATATTTTCATTTCCAATTAGATATCATGGACATTACTCATAACTCTGAGGCCGTAGTGCTTTTAAACCTGATTCAATCCAGGAACTGTTGACATTCGAATCTGTTTTCAGAAAATTCAATTCATTTTCTATGAAATAATGGAAGTTGAGAGAACTTTTGATTCGGATATTCTCGAAGGGTAACGGAATACAACTCTTTTAGAACTGTCTTACAGCAAGAAAATATCCATTTATAATAGATTCATTATCAAGAACGAAGCACGCAGTGGACGCTTCAGAGAGGTTGTTACCGACGAAAACATCGAAAAAGTTCACGACAAATTTTTTAATGACCGCAAATTGAAGTTGATCGAGATAACTGAAGCTCTGAAGATATCAAAGGAACGTTGGAAAGATTGTGTATGAATATTTGGGTATGCGTAAGCATGAACTTGTCAGCAAAACTGTTAAGGACCTAACTATTTCATTTACTTCGGCTGTTAACCACCAGAAAGTTGTAAATATTTCAACCCTACTAGCTCAGAGGATCGATAATGTGAGGACATAGCTTTTCAATTCAATACACGTGTATTTATATCGAATGAAGTAAGAGAAACTAGATACTTTCCATCTTAGGAGACCATCTCAATTTTCATATGCACAAGAGGCAATAGTGGAGTATCAAAGTGTCAACTGGTCGTTTCTAAATTATTATCAGTTCATTTTTCATAGGTTGATTTCTCATTTGTTGCTTGGACATTGCAATATAAGCTTCATCTTGACAGTCCACTCACACGTTACACATAACCTTAGTCCTGACAGTCCACCAACACATAACCTTCGTCCTGACAGTCCACTCACACGTTACATATAACATTAGTCCTGACAGTCCACTCACACATAACCTTCATCCTGACAGTCCACTCACACATAACCTTCATCCTGACAGTCCACTCACACATTACCTTCGTCCTGACAGTCCACTCACATATAACCTTTATCCTGACAGTCCACTCATACATAACCTCCGTCCTAACAGTCCACTCACACGTTACACATAACCTTAGTCCTGACAGTCCACTCACATATAACCTTCGTCCTGACAGTCCACTCACACGTTACACATAACCTTCGTCCTGACAGTCCACTCACACATAACCTTCATCCTGACAGTCCACTCACACATAACCTTCATCCTGACAGTCCACTCACACATAACCTTCATCCTGACAGTCCACTCACACATAACCTTCGTCTTGACAGTCCACTCACATATAACCTTTATCCTGACAGTCCACTCACACATAACCTTCGTCCTGACAGTCCACTCACACATAACCTTCATCCTGACAGTCCACTCACACATAACCTTCGTCTTGACAGTCCACTCACACGTTACACATAACCTTAGTCCTGACAGTCCACTCACACATAACCTTCGTCCTGACAGTCCACTCACACGTTACACATAATTTTAGTCCTGACAGTCCACTCACACATAATCTTCGTCTTGACAGTCCACTCACACATCGCAGTTGAAAGGTCTAAAATTTCGCGTTGCATTATACCACGACAGGCCCGGATTCTGTTCTCTAGTTTCAAAATGGTGAAAAAAATTATTCACTTTTTTTATTCTTTTTTATTCATATTTAATGAATTTGGAGTATGTAACAAATTGGATGGATCAAAAACTCACCTTGTGATGATGTCCTTGGGAGCGTTGAAGACTTAATGGCAGGTTTCGCAGGTTTAGTATCCGCTAAGGGAAGCAAAAATCAGGAAGTTAGTGACAAATAATGAACATGCAGAACATTGGGTGGAATGGTGAAAAATTGGGAGAGAGTTGTTATGTGGATTATATTAGCAAATTGCTGGTTCTTTTTCATGAAGAAATTATTACTACATGGAAATATCTTAACAGCTCAACAAGGAGATGATATTTGAAACAGAAACGAAATAGCTATCTTTTCAGTTGATATTTTATAGTACACCAATTAGCGTATCATTAGTGATTTTTTGCTGGTATATTTTTGGTAACACTGTTTTTAACAGATCACGCGTGAATCGTGTCATGTATCATTGTCAAACTTGTTCAGTTTGGTCTAAAATTCAACCATGAATAGACTTACGAATGAATTATCAAAATTCCCACTTGGTGAAGAAAGTGCATCGTTCACTTCTGAGGGAGCTATTCGGAAGCTTATAAACAAATTTCGAACCCCAGTTTACATTATTGGACATTAAACCACCAACAGTATACGAAAAGTGAAGACCGAAGAAAATCTTGCGACTGTATCCGCCAGTGTTCGTGATGACCGTGAAATGTCAATTTGACGTCGTTCGCAGCAATTGGGACTCTGTTACTCAACTACGTGGAAAATTTTGCGAAAAGATTTGGGTGTGGAACCTTATAAGATACAGCTAGTGCAAGAATTGAAGCCACACAATCTCCCACAACGTCTAACATTTGGTGAATGGGCGCTGGCAAAGTTGGAGGAAGATCCACATTCTCATCGAAAAATTGTGTTCAGCGACGAGGCTCATTTCTGGTTGAATGAATACGTTAACAAGCAAAATTGCCATATCTGGAGTTAATACCAGCAATAAGCGTTGCTATAGCTACGGATGCATTCCAAAGAAGTCACTGTTTGGTGGTATCATCGGGCCATACTTTTTCAAAGGCGACAATAGCCGGAACGTTACTGTGAATGGCGAGCGCTACCGTGTGATGATTGACGACTTTTTGTTGCCCATAATGAAAGAATTTGACATGCCTGGCATGTGATTCCAACAATACGGTGCCACATGCCACACGGCACGCGAAACAATGGCCCAATTAGATCGTGTGATTTAACGTCTTTGGATTATTTCTTGTGGGGTCATGTTGAGGCTCATGTCTACAGGAATAAACCAGCAACGACTGACGCTCTGGAAGCCAATATTGAAGCATTTATACGTGAAATACCGGTCGATATGTTAGAGAGAGTGTGCCAAAATTGGACTTTGTGCATGGGCCATCTGAAGTGGAGCTGCAGACAACATTTGCATGAAATCATCTTTAAACATTGAATTATATCTATCATTCTATCGATTCCAATAAGATTTCATTTCAATTTTTTCAAATTTGTTGTTTTGTTTTGAAAATCAAATCCTATACTTCTTGAAAAATCACCCGTTAGATGGGATCTCAACTAAGATGACCAACCTCGTATTATGGGTAGTGTAGTTAATAATAGTAGTTAACGCACTCTGTGTATTCTACAACTTCTTCACAGTAGTTTTTTATTTTTCAGCAGTAAAAATGAAGCATAGTGGAAACTATCGTTATACTAAGGAGCATCTTTTATTGACTTTCAAGTCAGGAAATGACGAAAAATCTTCATCACCACAGCTTTTACAGGCTGAATACTCGAAACATGTAATGACATGAGTAATGAACCTGGTATGATTATGAATTGAAAGCAGGTATGGGTAAAGAAAACATTGATGAATTTCAGTACTATATGATTGTCAAAGTTATTATCCTGCATATGAAAAAGAATACACTTTCGAATTTTATGAACACTCAATCTATTTAAATGGGTTCAAAAATCAACAGCAGAATACAAAACAAACTAGCAAGCTCAGAGATACCCTGGATAAAACTGAAATATTTATAGTGATGAATATACTGTGATTAGGATGAGCGTCATACAGCTTTATGGTATAGTAGAAAATAGAAAGGAAAAGTAGAAAAGTAGGAAAGAAAAGTTGATCTCAATTTATTAGAGGCAGTTGATACGTCATGATAATCATGAATTTTAATATGTTAGTCTGTAATCAGATCAGAAGTAACTTTGAGTTGGTGTGCTTTCATCATCGAACAATACTGAGGTGAACAACAACCCTGCAGAACCTGATGACTCATGTCCAAGGAACAAGAACATCAACACTGCAAGTTTCCATTTGGAAAAGTGTCTTCTTTACTGGACTTATGTCCAAGGAACAAGAACATCAACACTGCAAGGTTCCATTCAGAAAAGTCTTCTTTACTATTCGGAAGTATCTGACATTTTCTCAGTCTCTAAATCCTCTTGAGCCTATTTTTCTTTCCATTCCATCTTTTCATGACGCCCATTTCAGTCATCCTACTTGTCTCGTGTTGGATGTTTAATTTGGATATAATTTGGCTTGTTCATAAATTTCTTGCCTCTTGTGGTCTAGTGCTTCACATTTGTATGAAATAAGACAAGATGTCTTTGATCTTTTACAGTTTTTCTTAAACCTACTTTCTTCATCATGCTCTGCTGGAATACAATTTTTAGTCCTTTTCTTCGACAGTTCTTTCATGGGGGTTTTGCCGATTAGACTCCGTACTTATCATGTTGGTTTCCATACATCTGGTTCATGGCTCAGGTATGAGCCATGATCTGGGTCTTTCCTGAGTGTCCATTCATTGTTTGTAACTTGAAATATGAAGTTTGCGTCGAAAACATACTTCAATGTCATATTGTCCGTGAACATGTTTCAGGTCCTCTACTACTTATATACTGACATTTATGTATTTGCTCGATTCCTTGGCCTGATGAATTATTGCAGAAGGAAAGGTACATCCTTGCCGTCTACGTTACTTGAACATCCAAAAAGTATATATTCTAAAATATCTCCGATGGCACTGTAAGTGGGTTTTACAAAAACTACTTTTTTCGGCTCTCAAGAAGGAACGAAGTCAAAACATTGACTTATACTTTCTACTTGTTCTGCTTAGCTTAGGTTTCTTTGGTATCCAGCAGGGTTGAACCGAAATACTAGAAACTTCAAAGCTTCTTTCGTATTATTTTTAACTCTTTATTAATAATTCTGGCGACTTCAGACCATAGAGCATAGAATTATAGATCTCTATAGTCATCTCTTGATCACCCCCAACATCAATAGTCTAGTAAAGTAAATAACAAAAAATGACAGCAACTTTTTTCTTGCCGTCGTCGTGATCAAAAACGAAAAGGGCTTTTCGTTTAGGAGAAATCAGTTCATGGGAGAAATATATTGTCCAGATAGGTGCTGAAGTGGTATTGAGACAAATACTTTCTTCCGAAACATCGATGTCCGCCATTAAGGATGACAGTGTTCCATGGAACCAATTGTCATTGAGATCAGTTTCACTTAGTTTCACATTTTACCAAACTATGAGCCATCCAAAGAAGTTGTTTATTGTTGATGACTGGACTTAAAATATGGTTCTCAGATGACATTTTATACCTCTTTCATTTATTATGTTGTGCAGCGTTCATATGAATGATATCTGATTCAGTTCCACAACGAATGTTTGCAATACAAAATGAATAGGAGAAAGCGATTTTTGTGTAATTCAATGTTCATATAGAAATACATGTTTCGGAAGTTTTCATTTTCATCATGAATTCAACGTTTACATGAAAGTATCTAGAAGAAACTTCTATGCATGATTCACACATCTTCATAAGGGTTAAGAAGTGAAACACAGAAAGTGATTCTACTTTCTGCATGCATAATTATCTTGGCTCTTTATCTCTGAAAAATCATACATGATAGTTGAGTTAGATGATCCTGTTTGTGATTCAGAAATTGAACAAAAGCTTTCAATGATTGTTCGCCTTCTTCAACTCAATCGGTGACGTAATATAATGATGTTTATTTTAAATGCTCAATAGTCACGTGACTTCTAATGGGTTTTTTCTAAGGGATAACCTATCATGAATATGCAATTTAATTGAATCAATCGCTGAATTTTTCAGCTACAACTTTATTCGGAATTTTATACAGAGTATCTCTGAATAACAAATGTAGTAGTATCAATTAATGAAAATATCTTACCTGCATGTTGCGGACTATGCTGTTTCGGGGAGTTCATATCTGGGGGCTCATCACTGAATGAAACCGATTTCTCAAAAGACACCGATTTATCTAAAAATCATATACTTTTTCATTTTTTGGAAATAACGAAAATTTCGAGGGTCTACAATCATGAGCAGAGAAAGTTGCCTTCAGATATGGAAAATGGATTGAGACAGAGTATTACTTTTAATTTGGGTGTATTCAAATCCAGAGCAAGTCATACTTGGTTGAATAAAATTTTAAAATGTCTGAGGATCATTTACATTGCTGGAAATTTGAAACACACCCAAATAACTGATGTAGTCCTACATACATCAGTATATAGTAGCTGACCAAATATTATGCAACAGATGCAAGTTATATGCAAAAAAATTATGGCCATGCATTCATTTATGACGATTCAAAATTTTAATAAAGCATTTTGGTTATCGACCTATGGAATTGATTTGAAAGTTGGTTCAAACGAATCAAGTCTAATATATATAATATGTTGTTCATTCATGGTATCGAGTTGGTATTTATGAAAACTATCGAATATCGATTTTAATTTTGTTATTTCTGTCCAACGCTATTTTGACCGAAGATGTTGATACTGAAAATGTAACTGAGAACATTTGGGAACGTTGTGAATTCATAATTGTGGCGTCACAACAAATCGAAACTCATCGCTTTCGTATTTTGTTTTTAACTTAACTAGGCAGCATCGACAACCTCACTATTCATGTGAGCACGTTGAGATATTCAAACAAATGTACAGTGAGATCATACACTGAATGCGGTTTATTACATCTATCGGGGAGCATTTCCATAATAAGATCCATATAAACTGTATGTTTGGATATTCCAGTACTCTAGGAAAGCATTACAGTGCCATAATTGCACTCTACAAGAGGTACCACTGGTATCTCTGAGTCTGTAGAGTAGGGAGGGTGAGTGTAGGCCTACAGCAATTAGGCCACATGTGACCCATTGTACATCCTCCCGAGGAGTTGTCCTCCTAGGTCATCGTCCATCCTGTCCTTTCCAGGAAGGTGGATAGGTCACTAGGAGACATCTCCTTCATATCGGTAGATCGGCATATGTGGTCATCGCCAGATATTTCTTCGGCACCAGCTTCCCAGGGTCGCCCCTGGGCAAGACTGCATCCTTTAATTCCATCCAATCTTTTTATGGATTGAGCATGGGTGTGACGTTTGGCTAGTTCCACAATTATCGAAGTCATCAGGCCGTATTTGTCACTGGGTCCTAAAATTCTTAGTTAACCCGCTTCCGTGGCTGAAGAGTCGGCAATGCGATTACCGTTACTCCTGTCGTGCCTTTCAACCTACCTCAGAATAATATTATTATCTATCGAGGCTTTGGCTAAGTCTTGGTGGTACTGTAGTACTAGCCCTGAGGTAACACGTTGTCTGTTCAAGGCTCATTGGACTTGTCTGCTATCAGTGCAGATTGTTATGTTTTTGCCAGAAATTCGTTTCCTGGTTATTTCTTTTGTGGCGATTGAGAAACCAGCCAGTTTTGTTTGAACCAAGCTGGTATTTTTTTCCATTCCCCACTCAATTCTTAGGCTTAGTGATCTGGAATACACTCCACATCCATTTCTACTTCGAGGTTTATACCATCCGTTCGCAATCGTAATATGACTATCAACGCAACCTTCTTAACGTACAGGTCTAGAGAAGTCAGACCAGTAATTGATTCCACTTCCGCAGTTGGTATTGTTCTCATGTCTCCTGTGTTGTTCAAACAAGCCACTTGTTGTATTTGATATAATTTCTGGATGGCCGTTGCTTGTAGAACTTTCGGTCCCCATGCAATGGCTCCGTACGTTAACATAGGTGTCATTATTGTAGTGTAGACCCAGGTGACCACAGGGGGTCAAAGACCCCATGCGCGTCCCACTGTCCTCCGACATTGATCATAAGCCACATACGCTCTTTTTGCTCTACTCTGTAGGTGAGTAGAGCAGAGAAATTTAGTTTGCTTTTCAAGATTTCGGGATGTTTCAAGCCCGATAATCTTCTTTTCCTGGTGAAAAAGACCACCTCAGTGTTCTTGGCATTGATCGACAGTGACCGGTTTTCACACCATGTTTCTATCAATTTGAACCCATCCTGTGCTCTACTCTACTGCACAGTGTGTTCACAAATTTGCCGGTCTGCAAGATAACAATGTCATCTGTATATGCAATTGTGTAGAATCCATTATCTTCGAGGTGATTAATCAAGGCATCCAGACTTATGTTCTAGAGAAGGGGTGTTAAGACCCCTTCCTCTGGACATCCCCTAATGACCAGTTCTCTCAAAGTGATGTCGTCTACATTGATACTTATTGCTCTACTAGAGATCATCTTGAGTATCCAATCTCTTACTACCAGAGGTACATTCCTGGAGTGTAGTTGCTGGGTAATTGTTGGAAAGGTTGTTTTATCAAACGTCCCCTCGATATCTATAAATATACTCAGGGTGGATTCTTTGTTGCCCAATGATCTTTCGATTCTGCAAACCACATGGTGAAGGGCCGAATCAATAGACCTTCCCGGAGTATATGCATGCTGATTTGGATGAAGTGCGTTGTAAACTAGTACTTCATCTCTTATATACCGCTCACACAACCTCTCCATAGTTTTTAAAAAGAAAGATGTGAGACTAGTTGGTCGGAATGCTTTTGGTAAGGTGTATGTAGCCCATCCTACCTGGTTTGGGTATAAATACTATTCGTAGCTCTCTCCACTTACTGGGAATATACCTCAGAGCCAGAGAGGCTGTGAATATTTCATTCAGGTGCGGCATAAGAATATCCAATCCCCATTGAAGTAGTGCTGGTCTTATACCGTCAGGTCCTGCTGACTTGAAGGGGGAATAGCGCGATATGGTAACACTGGTATCCCCTTAATCAAATATTTCCTTCTTCATCACTCATTCGATTTCATAGAATTTCATGTCACTTCCGATATGGAGTCCCGAGATTATTACTTTTACTGATATTTTTCTCTTCATCCTACTGCATTATCCGCTCCGGTATTATTACCAACTTTTGTATGATTTCGGAAACATCAACTCAAACTTGATCAATTCCATTGATGATTTATGATTACCAAGAACAATGAATTGCTTTGTATTTTATTGGGAATCACAGAAAAGGCAATTCATTTTCACAATTGTTAGTTTCACATATAGAAGGCATTCATCAAAATACATGCTTAAAAATGAACAGAACTTACGACAGCCACTCTTGCCCAATTTGGGCGCTTTGCTGTCTGATCGAAGATATGAGTCATCTGCCAACATATATAAATTATGTGTTTTTCAATTTTGTTTTGTTCACTGTCGCAAAATCAAGAAAAGCTAATTTGATTAAATAAAATGCGAGTAATTGTAAACCAATGGAATAGTAAAAATCTAAGTATTGTCAGATTAATGATCATGTATCGGGAGTAATCTTCGTTATTATTCATCATCACTCTCCAATGAGAACAAAAGGCAAACTTCATGTCATTTCTATAACTTCAATGAGGAAACAGTTCATCGGAAAATAAATTTCAAATTTCCAGTGGAAAAGGATGATTTCAATTTCCGCTCAATTCATCTTCAGATATTTTCATTTCCAGTACATTTATCGCTGGTTTCATTTGAAATATTTTTCTTCAATTAAAACTGAATGCAACCCCATAAATTTGTCGAATTTGATGCAAGGCACAGAAATCGTTGGGAAATTGAAAACGGTCTAGGATAAAATCCCTGAGATACACCTGGAATTGATAAATAAAGAACCAAATGATGACCATGAGTTGAAAATATTGTTTTGTGACGAATGAATGTAATACGAAAAATCATTCGAAGCAATTAGTATTTGAGAATTGGCTCTTATTGTGAGAAATTGAAGGGACAAGTGAAATTATATATTATTTTCGTAATATCTATATTCAGAAAAATATTATATTTTGATTCACAAGCTTGTTTTTTTTTCATATAATTATTTGAAAATTGATATGGAATTATCCTACGTTTTTTAACATTTGAAGACCTCCTCAAAATTTGCATCTTTTCTCCGATTTCGAACAACCCAATTTTGAATTTCAGAACTCGAAAAACTATAGTTTCGGACCAGATGTTATTTTCTTTTTTCAAAAACTAAGGCCTGCGACAAATTTTTTATGGGTTAAAATACCAGAAATCATATATGCGACATTTTCAGAAAGAATTCAAAATCATCATTGGACTGAGAACTCTCTCAAATGGTGGTATATCACATTTCATAAAAAAATATTCAATATCAATGATTCTGTGCTCGAATCATAGAATGATAGAATGTTAACTGCACACCTCTCAAATGGTTTTTGAGTTGGTCGTGAAACACCATGCGGATATCCAAAACAGCGCACTTTTCATTTGGTACTGGAAACAAAAGACTTTTGTTGATCATTAATGCTGCTGTCAAAAACTGTATTGAAAGAGTAACGACAGAGTATGCCCGATTAGTAAGAAAAATATTTTGTAAAGCGGTAGGAATTAGTGTAGTGACGAGATAAAATTGAACTTGTGCGCCTTGTTGGAGATAATTGGACAAAAGATGCAAATTTCAGGAAGGTGTTCCGCTTTCAAGTGGGTCACACTGTAGATGATCATTATCCTGTTAAATTCATTTCATTCTTCAATAAGAAGGAAAAAACCTAATGAACAGCCATCAAGACCACCAGATCAAACAAACTTAACTTTTTGCTCTGGGAATACATCAAAATGAGTTAATTCAGAAATGCCGTCACCTCCAACTGCGTAGTTGAAAAAAAACATCATTCAACTAAGAGAAGAATCCTGCCAACAATCTCTGTGACACGAAGAATATATTTGATAGAGAACTGAACCACATTTTTTTCAAGAAACTAATAGAAAAGAGAGTTGCTATGATATAATGAAAGTCCTGCAGAAAACATTAGTTGGAGCTATCTCTTCTTCACATTGAAGAATTAACGAATGGATTAAAAAGAATTGTGGAACACCCTCTGTTGAAGTCATTAAATAGGGACAACAATAAAAATTGCATTCACCAAATACCTTAGGATTGGTGATAGTCCTATAGCGGGAAGCATGTTTGGATCCAATGGTCCGAAGCTGACCATTCACAAGGAAGAACCCTGGTTTCGAAGGAAGTTTGAGGTAGCTGTCCATATGTTGGGCGACAAACAAATTCTAACAGGTCAGCGCAAAGATCCATGATGATACATGATCTCAGTTAAGAAAACAGGCTACGCCACTCTGACAAAATAAATCAATTGTACCGAAAGATGCAGAGGATGCAAGTTCTGGAAATATCTTTCTCTCCCAAATTCGAAAAAACCACCATGAATATATCTGATTCAGTTTCAAGAAATTTGAATTCAAATTCCTCATTCCGTTGGTCCAATGATGGGAAGAAATATTGCATCCGTGATTACTGGAAAGAAAACAGCGGTGGCGAACATATCACCAACAGCTACAACACAATTAGATCAGTAATACGTTCCTCAGTCAAAACCCTTGGGCTTAATGGGTTGAAAAATATTGGCAACACCTGTTTTATGAACAGTGTAATCCAACGTTTATCCAGTAACCGAGATGGTTACTGGAATATTTGAAAAAGGATGAGTACATGAAAGATATCACTACTAATATTTCTAGTACAGAGGGTGCTTTAATCAAAGCTTTTGCAGAAGTTATCAAGGAATTGTGGTCGGAAAATTCATCTGATAGAGCAGTGAACACAGTCTCCTTAAAAAGTCAGATTCAGAGTTTTGCCCCTCGATTCAATGGTCATGCGCATCAAAACGCCCAGGAGTTCCTTCGTTATCTTTTAGAAGGTTTACATGATGACTTTAATAGAATCATTGTCAAACCTAAACCGACCTTAAGAGAGATTAACGAAAAATTGATCGACAGCGGAAAAGCACAAGGGTCATGGCTGATTTTTTTGAATACATATAACTCTGAAATTGTAGATAATTTCGTTGGTCAATTAAAATCCACGATGAAGTGCACACATTGTAGACACTCATCTGTAACCATCGATCCTTTCTGGGATTTGTCACTTCCCATACCACAAAGAACTGGCCAACTGAGTTTATCACAGTGCTTGGATTTCTTCACAAGAGAGAAAACTTTGGATTTACATGAAAAACCGACGTGTTCAAGTTGCCAGGAAAGAAGAAAATGCACAAAGTCTCTATCGATCCATAAGTTTCCCCGAATTTCAGTCATTCATTT
>NW_019293571.1:4216-34337 GCF_000500325.1 Leptinotarsa decemlineata | reverse complement strand
GTTAGTCGTGATCTGAAGTTTCTGTTTATAAAAATCTGTTTAAAATCTGTTTTTCCGTTAACTAGCTGTCGCACCTCTACGAACGAGAACCTTAAGAAATCGAAACTTGTGCAAGCTAAGGATTAACGACGTCTTACTTTTTAACGTGTGATTCATAACACGGGTTGGTCAATTGCAAGTGAAAATCGATCGATCTATGCCTTACAATCAAATACAAACAATACAATTGAGTGGAAAATGAGAAATGAAACTTTCTATGTTTTTTACCACTTTTATTTGTAACTATCGTTTCTGCAGTTTCGTCCTATCTGGACATTTTCAAACTAATACAATAAAACTGAAAATAAATAATAATGATACCCCTAATATGACTGAACACCACTGTCTGTAAGAGCTATCATTATTATTTATTTTCAATTGTATTGTATTTGTTTCAAAAAGTCTATATAATAGGGAACTGCAGTAACGATAGTTACAAATAAAAGTGGTAAAAACATAGAAAGTTGCATTTTTCATTCTATATGATGATCTCCTACCACGTAGCAACGGCTACATCAATCAATTCAATAAAACTGGAATTAAAATGAAATGGAATAATCAAGATGAATGTCAAAAACACAATAACGCATCACAATATCTGGAATTTCAAAAGTAGGGATATACAAGAACGGTAAACTATTGAAACTTACAGTACATAGTAATCAAAATACGACCTAGTGATAATTCCATTGGTACAAATCATAACGTCTGCTGATGAAGTCAAGTTTAAATGTCTAATTTCCTTGTTAATCAGAGCATATGAATATTCCTTGATGGACTGATTATTATATGCTGTATATTTTGGAATACAGAGGTTTCTCCATTTTTATTCACTCGGCTGTGTGGAAGTTCATTGTTGGCTATCGAAAGAGAAGTATTGATTCACGTTAACTGCATCACAATATGCCTAATCATTTTTTCCAATAATTCAATAGAACTGGCCGATACTCGATAATAATAATAATAAGTGTTCATGAGGGGTGAGTTGAATTTTTTTAGCTTTGATATAAAGTAAAATTTTATCTCTACATTGAGATTCATTATAGAGTGTGTCAGAAGAAAATGACAGCTTTTTGCCATACATAATTTTCAGAACCTATTTCTGCAAAACCTGTACTTGGTTCAAGAAGCAATCATTGACCCCGCCCCAGCCCAAATTCCCATAGGATAGTAAGGACTCAAGGAAGAATAAACAGTTTTCAACTGAGTAATGTTCAAGATAAAAATGGATATTGAAACTAACTAAATATTGTATGATTTTCACTATAGATGNTATCCATTATGAAACTTATTAATACAGTTTATTGTATGATTTTGTACAACCCCCTATAGTGAAAATCATACAATGAAGTGAATTGGTTCGTTTCATTTTTTCATCATATAGATTTCACTAATCAATCATAAAATCTCTCATATGACGTCAATAATCCCGATTAATCTAACAGTGATACAATAGTCCACTTGCACTCGATTTATAATTGGCGAAAAATATTTTTATAATATGACAATATTGTCATATTTATTTAAGACGTCAGAACGGTCGGCATCGGTGGCGAAAGCGTCTTGCCGAGTGTTAATATTTGTTTGTACTCACACACCTGAACAGGAGTCAAAATCTAAGCAACTGTATAGGCGAGAATTTCTGTCGGTTGTAATTCATATCAGCTAGACAACTCTGTATTGAATTTTCACACATATCTTCCTATTTCACTTCGAGTTATTAGATGTACAATAATACAAATAATATGGCATGCAAAAGCTGTAAAAGCTCCATAGTGTCTATGACAAAAAATGTCATAAAAGTGCCATGTGAATATAATGAACGAGAGACTTCGTACGAAGCCACACAACATGATTCTGAAGAGTATTCTTTTTTTACTTCACTTCAAATTGGAAAAAAAATTTCATAACAAATAAAAATTATTATTTTTCCATCTCTTGCAGAGAATATAGCAGAATCAATTGATTAGTTCCCTAATTTTCCACTGGATTTATCAACACCTCCATCTTTCATATTAGGTAAAATATGAAACCAAAAATTTCGTTGTAATATCAAGATTATACGTTATGCTTTTACGTTCTTCATTTCCATAATATATTTATATGTTCATGTCATTATTTTTTACATTTCTGCAGATGCAAGAAGTGCTTTGGTTTGAAAACCATCTGTCCCCCATTTTTGATGTATCTCTGAGATATTATCCGACGAAGCTCTGACGAATCATATCTGTGTCATTATTTTAGTATATTACAAATAATACATTGATCAAATCATTATCAATAACACATAATCCGTTGGAAAACTAAGTTTTGTAAGTAGAGAACTAAATCAAAATGATAAAAGGCGTCCCTTCATTCGGCAAACTATTGCCACCTGAATGAATATATTTTGCTTTATAGCATCAAATCATAAAAAATTCAACCCAATCTCCCTTTGAAATATCAAAATATATCAGATTTGAGGTGATTATGAAAATCCAACTTCTTCTTACTTATAGCGAATAATGACGCAGCGGATTTGAGACATCAACAGCCTCTGAGAAAGCTTTTTGATGTGACGCACATTCAGTTAAATTCCAAGTGAGAATTTCTCAATAAATAAATATAGGAGTTTTATTGGCATATGAACGAACGTAGCGAGACAAGCAAGTAACCAAAGTTATCCTTGGTTAACCAAAGCCCCTAAGCAATTCCCATATTATTCATGCACTGACGCGTTACTTGACGGAAATTATTATGGAAAGTAATAACACTATACATGATAGTAAAACAATTTACACACCAATAAATTGACTAAAGCGAGTTTCGCTACACTGGTACGTACCAGCTCGACTAAGGGAGTGATATTGTAGCTAAACGCGTTTCTAGTGAAGTTTTTAGTGTGGACATTGTTTTATTATCTGTTCTCATACCCATCTTATAATCAAAATTATTCGATTATCTGAGTATCATATACAGAATTTTTTTAATAATGAATGAAAAATACCTTCTTGAATATTTTTGCTTCGAACATCTAGAAGCGTTGAAAATGCTACTAGGAAACCATATAATATTACAGCAATCCTGAAACAAATATTAAAATCGATGAAAACTCATCCATGAATTTTGAATTTGAAATATGTATTTTCCTGAAATCTCAAGCACCTGTTTCCATTTTGCAATAACTTATATATCATAGATGCCTACTTGACCTTGCCTTGAACTTACATTTCGATAACTTTGTCAGAAACGTTTTATTTTTCAAGTGATAACTTCTTATGGGAAGGTGAAACACCTCGTTACCTAACGCGTAACTTTGCCAATTTGTCTGGCTTCCCTCTCACGCGGACGGCAGACTCCTTCTCTCTCGTATGACAGACATTCAGTGTTCAGTGTGCCTTAGATATATACTTTCGACAGAATTATAAAAATATAACCGGCAAACACGTTATATTTTTTTGCTGTAATTCGTTTTTTGATTTCTTCAATATAAGATTGTGTTTTATAAACAACGGATTCAAAATGCCCCCAAAGAAAAAACCTAAGGGTGGTGGATCCGTCTATTCGAAAATCTTTCGTTTAACCACTGTCGGACGGAAAAAAAATAATGAGATGGAGCACCGTTTTGCTGGAAATGTGACAGATCCTTCTGCAAACGTTCATCATCTTCTGCATCCATTCGAGTTTCTAGCTGGTGAGTTATAAAAGGATCTAGTCTCTTCAATCATCTTAAGGTACAGATTGCTAGTCAAGTTTTCTTACAGAAAAAAATATATTTTTACGTCTCTCCAATATCGACAATTTTATGTTCTATCATTGCCATTCATAAAAAAAATTACTCATCGCTATAATTAATATTCAACAGAAGATTGGGGATTTTATAGCATAACCATCCTCGTGGGGCTTTTGAAGAATCTGCATTCTATAACGATGAAATGTATGAATTTTCAATGCTTTTCTTACAGTCTCGCGTGACATTCCCGTCTGTTCTGATAGTGATTGTAGGGAGATCTTGGGCTCTGCAGCAAATATTACCAAAACTTGAATTTTAGCTGCTTCATTCGGTACTCTGGTGTTATTTCTTTTTTTATGTGTCACTGAACTAGTTTCGTAAAACTTATTTACCAAATCCAGCACATACCGGTGACTTACATTATAATTTGGATGTCTTTCGTTAAAAAAAACTTGCCGCCCTTCGTGTGCACTTTTCAACTTCTCCATGAATTACAATCATTTCAATTCTGTTTTGAAGAATGTAAACCATTTTTACACTTTCATGCACTTATTGAAGTTATCGCCAAATATCCCAACAGGGCTGTTTAGCGATTACGATACTACCACATCGTTAAAAATTTGTGAATAAATTTTTTGCCTCAAAACAGAAACTTTTCATAGCAGGAGTAGCAAAAAAGGGCGGCTATGTGTACACTTTCTGCGATGAAAATTAAGAATTCAGCATTTACTTGAACACAAATTTACTGCCATCTACGTTTTACTATTAGACCACTTTTGGATGTAAATCAGTTGAAGCTAATGGCTAATGATACCCCTAATAAAGAGTTGGAACGGTACCACGATATGTTCCTACCAGTTCTGGTCAAACTATGCATTTCAGTATAGAGCTACTGATAATTACTTCTGTTCGAAAAATACTCATCGAAAAATACTCATCAAAGAATAATGAGTCAGGGTACCATTGGAAGCATAATTGAATACTAATCAAAATGATGTGCCACTTATCCCCCCTTTCTATTTGAAATTCTAAGACATCTGGCCCTCCTAGGGGGTTCAACCATGTGGAGGAGTTGCTAATGTGTATTGACACTAATGTGTATTGATGATAAGTTGGCAACACTGAAATAAACAGTATGAAACTTACCTTTGTTTACTTGACATTTTTTTATTCATGAGAAGTTGAATGGATGTAATTAACGACATTCATGTTATGTCGATTCACTTAATTGCTCTAGTGATGGAATTTTCGAAGCAAATTTAAAATATTCAAATATTTCAATGCGTTATGATTTTTAATGAAACATTACGATACACTTCACTCTGATTTTCATTCAACCGTTTAAAAATCATTCACCCAAATAAAAAATGCCTAACGCAAAAAGTTACGAAACCAGATTTGCTTATAATAGAATGAGAATCACGGGAATAATTTCAACTTTGAAATGCCTTCTGATGCATAGGGAATGCGTACGAAGATTCACAAATGAATATATTTGAAATTATCATTATATCATTATATTACAGTTGAAATGAAAATAAAAGTGGAGAAAATAAAAATCCATAAAATATTGTGAAATTGCTGATTTGTATAGAAACAAATTATTTTGATCTTGACTGAAAATGAATTGATAAATGAATTAACCAATACGTGAAATGGATGCGAACTTTCGGTGAAGGAGATAACTGTGTCAAAGCTATTGACTGGGTTAGTCGTGATCTGAAGTTTCTGTTTATAAAAATCTGTTTAAAATCTGTTTTTCCGTTAACTAGCTGTCGCACCTCTACGAACGAGAACCTTAAAAAATCGAAACTTGTGCAAGCTAAAGATTAACGATGTCTTACCTTTTAACGTGTGATTCATAACACGGGTTGGACAATAGCAAGTGAAAATCGATCGTTCTATGCCTTACAATCAAATACAAACAATAAAATTGAGTGGAAAATGAGAAATGAAACTTTCTATGTTTTTCACCACTTTTATTTGTAACTATCGTTTCTGCAGTTTCGTCCTATCTGGACATTTTCAAACTAATACAATAAAACTGATAATAAATAATAATGATACCCCTAATATGACTGAACACCACTGTCTGTAAGAGCTATCATTATTATTTATTTTCAATTGTATTGTATTAGTTTCAAAAAGTCTATATAATACGGAACTGCAGTAACGATAGTTACAAATAAAAGTGGTAAAAACATAGAAAGTTGCATTTTTCACTCTACATGATTATCTCCTACCACGTAGCAACGGCTACATCAATCAATTCAATAAAACTGGAATAAAAATGAAATGGAATAATCAAGATGAATGTCAAAAACATAACAACAACAGTAAGAACCTGAGAAGTATATTCCGCTCAGACCAATCATATTTCCACAGAATTAGCCACTCACAACTGTTTCAGATTCCCAGTTTGTTAGGTTTCTAGGTGCAACGGAAGTTGCAGAATGAGATGAATAGATGAACTTCGACGTAGAAAAAAAGTGCAGCAACATTCCTGTCGAAGAAACGTTCCAAATCATACAGAGCTTCCTCTGTATGAACCAATTTCATGGAATTATCAATGTGCTGTATTGGAGAGTACTATTTTCAACTGTGGAATGAATTCTTCACGCAAGACACAACACTGTCGATATTTTCGATACTTTCACCGATTCCAGTCAACATATACATGGACTAGTCAGGAATACTAGCTATTGAAAAACCCACAATTAATTCGAGTTTGGTTGAGATACGTTGAAAATTATAGTATTGAACTATGAAGACACGAAACTGGAAACCTTCTTGCAGCACCTCAACAACATGAGACTTTTCATCATATTATTATTGCAGAATGAAATCCACGATGAATTCCCGTTTTCACATGTAATGGTGAGGAGGACTGATAAATTATTGGAAAATATACTGAAGGAGTCTATAATTATCCTCGAGTCCGACTGATATAAGTGGACTATATCTTTTCATTATGAAACTATGGAGACCCGCAATTGAATATCTTCCATAAAATTCACAGTTGGTCAGAAAGTCCACAATGGATTGCAATTTTCAGATGAAGAGCATCGATAACGGGTGGTAAAGTTATGTTTATCACAAACCAACTCATAAGGGTTATCAACAATCTTCAAAGAAACATCGGCTTGTTATCAAGAAATACCCAATATCTGGAATTTCAAAAGTAGGGATATACAGGAACGGTAAACTATTGAAACTTACAGTATATAGTAATCAAAATACGACCTAGTGATAATTCCATTGGTACAAATCATAACGTCTGCTGATGAAGTCAAGTTCAAATGTCTAATTTCCTTGTTAATCAGAGCATATGAATATTCCTTGATTGACTGATTATTATATGCTGTATATTTTGGAATACAGAGGTTTCTCCAAAGGATATCCCGACGAAATTTGTATACGTCTTGTATAGAATCCTGAAATGAATTCAATTATTAGTATATTGTATTGAAAAGCCTCACAATCGATTGGAAACTCACGTCCCAGTTCTCAACTTTCACATTCGTTCAAAATTTGAATTTTTCTCTCTTGTGTCATGTCGAACAATTGAATAATGAAAATGATAATGATGAACATGATAATTATAATATGTGATAGTGAAGATAATAATGACAATAATAATGATGATAATATACCCTTTATACCCTTCTTGCAGTTGCGTGATGGGTATAGAGGTTACTGACATCAGATCTCACGAGGCGCAAGTCTCTAATGCACTTGCTGTCAGCATTTTCAGCTCATGCAGCTCAACCTATATCCATCGACATAACGCGGCCCTAAAAGAGCTTTATTACCACCTACAGCACTTTTACGGCATTGACGAGATACCAGTGTTGCCCTATGGTTAGAAAAAATTAGATTTTGCAAATTCATTGGAACTATGCATTTCCCACCCTTCGGCTTTCACAAGATGATTAGCCTTCCTGATGAATTTATTGTTGGCAAATCCAGTCGGTCGCGGTCATTTATTATTATCATAATTCACCGGCGTAACGCGGCCCCAAGAGTACTTCATAACATTAAACTCTTGCGGTGTCTGGCGAACAATCGGTGTCAACTTCTACTACTCACTCCCCACATTCAGGCAGATACAAGCCAATAAACCTGATGTGATTTTTTCCGATCATCAAAATAAGACGATGTTTATCATGAAGTTTTTCTCTACCTGTGAAATAAATATCAACCGAAAATGGGAAAAGAAATGTATCGAGGTTAACACAGCAAACTCTGCAGACTATACCCAGACCACTCTGTGGAATGGACCACTCCTAAGTGGAATTACTTTCTGATCCTAAGATAATATCGAAATGACTCAAAATTGCAGAAACCTCAGCCGGAAAAATACAGGAGGCTGTCATTCTTGGTTCATTACTTCTGCTCACGGTACATGATTTTCTGATCGAATGACCGCTGAGACCCTTATGCACTTAAAGTCGACATGCCCAGAATATGTGGTATTATCCCGTATTGCCACTTTTATTGTATTGACAAAATATCGGTGTTGCTTTATACTTCGAGAGAAAAAGAATTTGCTGAGGGAAATGAGAAGTGCTCAATCTATTCTCACTATCCATCCCTATTCTCAGCTGATGAGCCTGATGAGTTGTTCTTAACCACCAGAGCAAAACTCGTAGTGGAGTTTTTAGCTCCAGGTGACGAATATTGCTCGAAAAGAGATACAAAAACGAATGAAATATAGAAATTCTCTCTTCGAACTCCGCAAACTCTATCTAGTACAGGTACAAGGCCTGCCGCGAGACGCCTGATACCATAACACAGTTGCTGTCAGCATTCCAGTATACGCGGTTTCAGCTTTTATCCATCGAAATAACGATGCACTATAATGCTTCACTACCATCTACAGTAAGTACTTTCACAGAATTGACGTGTATCGGTGAGATTATTATCATTCAGAAGTAAGAGGAAAAGCATGTGAAATATCAAGATTTCCTCTTCAAATTTCGCATCCAGACCACTTTGTCGAAATTTCGGCTGGATGAATCTATTGAAAACACTTCTCTAACACCAGAACGAAACAACGATCTCGCTAACTTAGCAAGCGTCCTCAAGAGATCATTACAACTAAGAATATAATGATCTCCTGAGGACGCTAACTTCATTAGCGAAACGCTTGTCGCGGAACCGTTATTTTATTCTGGTGATGGGGAAGTGGTGTCAATAGAATCAGTCAATGAGCTTGATGTAATTTTCAAACATCAGAGCAAGATATTTGTCGAAGAGTTTCTACCTTCAAGTGGGCAAGGAAACAATGATCACTTACCACACGATGTGAGGAGTGGTCAGTGATTGATGATACTGACGCGACCTCCAGAAAGTATCTGGAACAGGGTCCGACAAGTTCAACTCCAGGAAAAAGCATGATGACGGATGATGATGATAATGATAACAATAAAAATAACAACATTGGTGCAAAACCGAACCGGTAGCCCAGACGCATTCGGAAGGAAGATAACTTTCCCCCTCGCTGGTGCCGGCTGTAGGTCTCAAGGGCTAACCGGTAGACCCGAAATGGGGATCCAGGATTGCGAAGAGAAGGTCCCTGCAATCGAGCTGCTCACTGGGATCAGAGACAAGATGATGGTGTTCATAACGATGATTTGCACATCGGTGATAAACTTGACAATCACAACGGTAAACTTGAATAGACGCATTTATTGAGAGATAGCCTAGGAGAGTAGTGAACTCATGTGGAGAGAATACATGGCAAAATTGCATGCTTTGTGTCCGTTCTTATGGCTACAGTAGCATGCCGACTTTTCCACGCCAAACCTTAGGGACAATATATCTTGTCTTCTGCGGTAGAGTTATATGGCTCCACCGCTTATCATCGCTTATGGGTTCAACCTCACAGCGAAGCCAAGGTTCGGAAATTCTGGTGGGAAGAGGTGCGAATCACATTCTGTCCCGGCTGTTGAAGCTCTCTATAGAAAGATTCGAACTGCGCTAGGACTGTAATATGATTGTGAATGCTCACGAATGCCCTTCTAGTAGGCCGATCAGCGATTGGCAATGTATCTACAAAACTTCAAATGAGCTGCTGAAATGAACGATAATGACTCATTATCGCTCATTTGATATATTCTGAAATACTTTTCAATCTTCTCACTAGTGACTTTTCAGCAGCCACAAGTATTCGTATCCTATAAAGACAATGCTATTTGGTAGTTTGTCGATGTTTGCCGATGGATATAAGCTGAGTCCTCATATTGGAGATGCTGACGGTGAGTACATTAGGGTTTCAGACGCCTAGCGACAGGCTCTGAACGTTATGTCAGGAACCATCATTCCTTCCACACGACTGCTGTATATTAGGGTTTCATTATTTTTTTATCAAAGGTTGAGCTGATTGGGCCATATTCTCCGACGTCACGATACATTCGGGAGGGCGCGCCAGCACTATTAACCAATGACCACGCCCCTCATCGTGAGATAAGTGATTATTGGGTCCAAAAATCATGTGACCTAAGCAAGCGTAGTAAGCCAAGAATGACAGCCTTCTGCATTTGTCTGGCTGAGATTTCTGCCTTAGAGCGGCAAGCCGTCGTGACCTTGGGATTCGAGAGTAGAGTGGCATCATACCACTTAAATAATTAGAACAATCACTCCGACAGAGTTGTCTGAATATAGTTTGTAAGGTTGGAAGAAAAAATCTCGATACTTTATCCGTTTTTTCTTTCCTTTCCAGACAATATTCGTCTTGTCAAGAGCTGAGAACTCCTTTTGCCCTGGTGATCGCGAAGAACTACCTGCACCGTGTGTCAGGAACCTCTCTATCCATTACACGTCCCTGGTAGATTATGGCGTTGAAGACTCAATCCTGGCAGGCCATGATGAACCCCTCAGGTTTTAACTTCAGCTCACTCGACCTGAGGTCAGGCTCTTTGATGAGCCGAGGGCTTCAATATTGTTGAAAGAGACCCTATGCATTGGCTTGTCGTTGTGTTGACGCAGGAGTGAAGCGATCTCTGCGGTTGTGCCGTGACAGAGTTCTGATCCCCTCGTTCAGTGTAGAAAAATAAACCAAGTTTACCGGTCATTATTGTCATTATCATTATTATTATTATCATATTTTTTGAGAATATTACCTCCATATTCAATACTGAATAGTTCAATTTCCTCAAAAGATGAACATAAAATAATCACTCACTTCTATATATTTCCATACTTCACTATTGTTGTTGGAGCCTTGAAGATTCACTTTGAGTTTGCAGTACAAGTTTTCATTCTGTATGCACGTTTCATAATCATCCATTTGGAATAGAGGTGGCAACATATTGATGTTATGAAACACAAAATGGTCGGTCCTACAAACAGTTCGGAACTGGAAAAAAAAGAACTTTGATATCATGTTTGCATATTTTGATGGAATAGAATAATTTCAATTCGATTGAATCATCTTTAACTCATCAGAATATGAAGTAATTAGTTGGTAACTGAGTAAAAACATCTTATGCTCCAGAATGCAAGACTTGGAATGGAAGGAAAAAGGTGGGGTTAGAAAAATACATATGTACAATTTTGTTTCTTTGTTATCACTTCAACTTTGGTGTTCTCATTTTGACAGAGAGGATCATTGAGAGATAAAGTTTATAATGGTACTGATAATTTTCGCCAAACCTTCCTCAAAACTTGTTTTATTTTCAGCGAAAGTCTCCATAATATGTTTCGATTGTATACATTTATTGTATATCCATTTGTATTCGCCACTATTGGATTTGCAAGCTTCACGGTATGTTCATATTTCGGATGATGTCTTATATAATTCGGATTCACCTCAGTGGAACGTAGAACTGGAACCAATTGTATAGAGTAAACTCCAAACAAGTTCTATTTTCACACACCAGAACTGCAACAGTCTTTTCAACGTATAATTCACCAAACAAGTTGACATCTTCAGGAGATGAAGTGATTATTTTACTTCTTCTGGATTCACTTCACTTTTTAGGATTTTGATGAGTTTTGAAAGTTGCTGAAGTTCAGTTTGTTTTTTCATGAACTACACCTCACTATTTAATCTCTATCTCCATCAAACTTTCTCTTCAATACTTTCTTGGTCATATATTTGAAAACAAATTATTGAACAAATCCAAATATTCAGGAGGTAATAAATGAAATAATTAATTCTTCCATTATTTATCCATTGATGCATGGGTAATTCATTGTTCATATGAAAGTATTTGTATCGGAAATATTTCTATCTCCTGCAATCCAATGTTTATATGAAAGTAGCTGTCACAAATGGTCTTTTTCTTTCAGTTTGTGTCTGAAAGTTACTTCTTTGAATGATCTACACAACTTTATAAAGAGCTACTTTCTCTGAAATTCGTTGCTTTCTCTCTCTTTTTGGAATTAGAAAGCCAAAACCTTATTTCCACAAATATTATTTTATGTATCATCACATTAACTTTTCGAATTTTTCTGAAATAGAACACAGCCCATGTTTTTCGCTGATACTATAGCTTTCAATAGGTAGAGATATTTAGGTTCCAGAAATAATCATTTTCTGAGCGGCAGTAACCAACATTCTCTGATAACGGTAATTCAAAAAATATATGATTGTTGATTACTTCTAAAACAGAACGTGTGTGTTAATCGTGTCATTGATAAGTCAATAACTTAACCATTTTTGATGTGTAAAATGAAACCCATGCACTGTAACCATACATTTTCCGATTGATTGAACATATAATATTCAAACCTAATATCGAAGTTGACTGTTTTTTCCAATGAATTACTTTTTAATCCTGATGAAATGTTGGAGATAGATAAAAATCAATGAGGGTTCCTAACATTGAAAAAATCAATCAGTTGACGATGAAAATATTTTTACAAAGTGCGATAATATTAAATTGAAGAAGCCACTCATACCTAGAATGGTTGATGAAAACTAGCTGAACTAGAAATGATTTACACTAATATTTCCGCAACACGACTTTTTCTAGAATACGTTTGCACCGTGATTCACAAAATACACAAATACATGAAACAATCAAGTATTTCTTGTTTGAGAAATACAAAACTAATGAACCTATCTTCAATGCACTATGCAATTTTATCCTATCGAGCCGTGACAAACAATTGAATTTCCCCGCAGTTTATTGGGTGATCTGGAATAATTAGAAAAATAACTAGACTTTGCTCCCTTCCACTTGGAATTTCAAAGTAACGGTTTCATTCATATTAGATTCGTTGTTCATACTTTCACTCAAGATGTTGAGTTATGATAATACTTTGTAGTTGTTTAATTAGTCGCATGATTTATTATTTGACTGAATACAACATTATAAAGATCTGAACCGATAAATAGTATTTCATTAAAACACAACGTGGTCATGGAATGAGTATGAAATAGTACTCAACATTTTTTACAGCAGCAAAGTTCAAAAATTCCACTCGACTGGTGCAAGACATTTTTGTGGTATTTCTGACTGCACAAAATTCACCCCCCAAATTTTAAATTAGCATGAGGTTTCGATGAATTTATAGTATTGAAGACTTCTTCAATCTTTTGATTCTGCTCCGTAGTTTTGTAAAAAAATTAATTTCAACCTTTCAAACTGTTCACATCACCCGATTTATCGTCTTTGTATTTCTCATATGTTGGCATCTGAAATTGGCCGTTCCTCAAACACAGCCTGAATATGTGAAAGATCTGAAGAGAAGAATAACAGCTGCGGTATATAACTTCAGGCAGAAATTTTTTGGAATATTGGGGGGAATTTATAAATAGATGGATGTAGCCGTTACTACGTGGTAGGAAATCATAATGAAGAAAATAGAAATGAAACTTTCTATGTTTTTTACCACTTTCATTTGTAACTAACGCTACTGCAGTTTCGTCCTATACGGACATTTTCAAACTTATACAATAAACTAACAATGATTCATTACATTCGCCATTATATACTACCCCTATAAGTACTAATACAAATAGAGGTACTTGACTTGATTGAGTACCTGAATTTACAGTCCATAATGCAGATGTGCCAATTTCATCATTTAACAGGTTGCACCCGCAATGTTTATGCTTGTGGATTCTCATGGATTCTGAATAATTGAATTTGCAACCCTTCCTGGCATAGTGCAGAATTCCCGTATCATATAGATTCGGAAACTTGTGGTTGCATGCCAAGGAATGGTTCGAAAACGTCGAATTATTTTCTCCCAGTCTGAAGGACCTTTCATGTTCAGCATACGGGTTTTAGAAATTTCGGCCATATTGTCCCACATGTCGACCTTATCTTTGGCATTGAAAAGGAAGCAAGATGAGCTGGCATGTGGTCTGAATGTCACTTCCACATTGTTTTTTCTGAAGAAACCCGCAATTATCTATGTTCTTTTTCCAAAATATGTTAGCGTTACCCATTTCTTGATTTCTGTAAAGTTAGTTACAAATAAAAGTGGTGAAAAACATAGGAAGTTTCATTTCTCTTTTCTTCATTATGATTTCCTCAACAACTCATCAATCTTCTTGATTGAATTGGGTACTAATCTAACCCCTGTGAGACAATCATCACAATAAAACTCCAACAGACGTTTTCCTTTTAACCCTTCGTTAGTGTTCAGGGGTATAACATACCCAGAACTGCAAGTCACAGCTCTCAAATCAAAACGAATTGACTTACCGACCTATAGTGCTTAATAGCTGTAGTTAAAACATATTCTTCCAGGTACTATACACTTTCATCTCTCTTCAACGTCTCAGTTGTCAGCGAGACATCTTAGAAGTCAGTCAGGGTACGACATACCCCTAACTATTTGTGTTATGAAGTTTGGAGGTGAATTTCTCATTTGAAATAATATTCTACAAAATATTGTTGATTATTTTCATGAATATTTCAGGATTTTTTTTAAAGATTGTTGGTTGAGCTATTTAGTCATAGTCATCATTGGGATTGGGTCCAGTCTTTCTGAACCACTTGCCCTTCATAATATAATGGAACAGGGAATAAATATCCAAATAATACTTGTGAGAGGATTCAAATGGACTCAACCACTAGTCAAATGAACTTTTATCATTTCAGAGTGAAGATATCTCATACATTTGCTCTAAATTGAAATATTCTTAATTTATATCTAAAATTTGGTGTGGGAAATATGTTTTGGACCCATACGTTGAATGTAACAGTGTTCAAATTCATTATATCACCCTTAAAAAGAATGTCATGTTCGGTCATTGAACAAAGTGAACTAGAATAAGATGATTCAATAATATGATTCGAAAACATATTGAATTTCATTATGTCTATAAAATCCAACATGTCTCCAGTAAAACAATATTTTTCAGCGCTCAACCGCAAACAGTCGACATTTCCCGTACTTTCTGTTGTTTTGCTCAAAAGTAGTCGAGAATGCATTGAAAACATTCGAATTCAATACACTTGGACGGCTATAAAAGTTATTTGGCATCTGCTGTGGATACCTTGTGCCAGATATTCTCTACGGAAGTTCGAGTGTGAGTAAATGTATCAATATTTCATTCCAGTTTGAAGAAAATTGTGTCTAGACCACTGTAACAAAAAGTCATGCGTATATAATGACAACGAAATATGTTTTTTGTTCATTTTGAGTATTTATAATGAGACGAATGAGTCTTATTATAGAAATAAATGCGTGTTTATAAAAATTTCAGGTAATTCCGTTAGCAGTTATCTAGATCAGTGTGAATGTGCACCAAAACTAACAGATAAGAACTTTTCTGCTCATTTGAATTTTACTCCGAAAAAACCTTCAATCTGAGAATATAATGCTAACCAACATTGGGAAGTCTAAACCAAGTTCTATTTGGTTGCTTACAAGATATTTATTTATATATTCGAGATACAAATAGAAAAATCAACTACAGTATCCACACAATTGAAATAATATTAGAATAATAGTAACCTATAATACACATGTACATAGTATCTAAAATGGAGGATGAATTAGTATTACAATACACCTTTTCATCCTATTCAGAGGAATCATCGTTCGAAGTTACACAACGCTAACAATCACATGGTAAGATGTAAGACCTCGCTAAACCTCAGCTCGCACAAGTTTCGATTTGGTTGTCGTTCGTAGGAGGGGGATAGTTGATAATCAGTTATTGACTAAATGTATTAATGAATTATAATTTATAAAAATTAGGGTGAACGGCACATTACACTTTTCTGGTGAACTACACACCACATCACTTCAAAAACTCAAATGGAGAGTATATTCGTACATACATTATCTACTGAAGTGGAAATATTTTCGACAATGTGGTATTGCCACTCTCATTAGAAAGTAGTAGCAACTTAGATTTTTCAAATGGAACACCTTGTATATATTACGATTAGTCGACAACTTTCATTGATATTATTCTATGTCTATCGGTTATTGTTCTGTATCTGTAGAGTGGGGAGAATGAGTGTAGGCCCACAGAACTTAGGCCACATGTGACCCATTGTACATCCTCCCGAGGAGTTGTCCTCCTAGGTCATCATCCATCCTGTCCTTTCCAGGAAGGTTAGGAAGGTGGACAGGTCACTGGGAGACATCTCCTTCATTTCGGCAGGTGTAGGCCAAGACTTGCCAAACACACATTCTCGTATTGACGATAACTCCGGACACTCGCATAGTACATTCCTGACAGTTTCATCTTCCTGTTCACACATCCTGCATAGAGGTGTGTCCACCAGCTCCATATTATGGAGGTGTTTCCTTAGTTGACAGTGGCCAGTCAGAAATCCCACCGTCTGTATATATGCGTATTGCATTTATGGCATCGAATTCTGTGTTCTGTTTTATTTGTATATTGTAGGGTTTATTGAATACAAACCTGGGTTCAATTGCATCAGTGCTTGCCTGCAGCAGTGGTTGCGCAGTGAGTGCTTCTCGCCACAGGCTCAGCCTCAATTGACCCATTTCTACTTCGAGGTTTACACCAATCGTGAGCAATCGTAACATGGCCATCAACACAACCTCCATAACGTACAGGTCTAGAGGGGTCAGATCAGTAATTAATTCCATGGCCAATGATCTTTCGATTCTGCCAACGATATGGTGAAGGGCCGAATCAGTAGACCTTCCCGGAGTAAATGCATGCTGATATGGATGAAGTGGGTTGTGAACAAGTACTTCTTCCCTTATGTACCCGCACATAGCCTCTCTCTAGTTTTTAAAATGAACTATGTAAGACTAATTGGTCGGAATGCTTTTTGTAATCTGTAGTCCATCCTACCTGGTTTGGGTATGAATACTACTCATTCTTCTCTCCACTTACTAGGAATATTCTTCAGAGCTAGAGAGGCTCTGAATATTTCAATCAGGTGCGGCATAAGAATACCCAATCGCCATTGAAGTAGGGCTGATCTTATATCGTCAGATCCTGGAAACTTAAAGAGGGAAATGCCCGATATGACCCATCTTATCTTGTTCTCATCAATTACTGCACTAGCAGATTGCCAGTCGTATTGTGAGGGTGTTGTTGGTACTTCCATTCGTTCGTCGTTCCAGGAAAGACAGAACCTGGGAAGTGAGTTTCCATAAAAATCTCAGCACTCTATTGGAGGTTGGCAGCTTTGTCACCATTTTTTCCTCGTTAGGAGGCCGATACCCTTATGGTGGTCGTTTGAGAGTGCCTTCTGTAGCCTAGAAGCTGGTGAAAAGTCTTCGACTGCCTCACAACAGGGTCTCCAGGCTTCTGTTTGCTTTTGTCTGTAGACTTTTTTAAAGTCTCTGAGGTTGCCTTGCTAGATACCCCACTCCTCTTCGAGTTGTGTGCGTTTTGCCTTGTTGAAGGTCGTCCTCGCTGTCTTTCTGAGGTGTTCCAGTTCATAAAAACATCATGTTTTTTTTTGTGCCATCTGCTTGCATCATTCTCATAGGATAGGATTCCTTGTAGGCAATGTCTATTTTGTTTTGGATAGATACCGTGTACCTTTCCAGTTTTTCATTATTACCAGGAGTCAGGACCCTCTGTTTCCCGCAGAGTCGATTGTAGAGAGCTACATCCGTCCTCTTCAGGTAACGGGATTTTACAGTGGTCCTGAGATTCTGACTTGCCACTTGCCAGTCCTGGATTTTGTTTGATATTTTGGCTGTCGCCAGCGTTATATTTATTAATGTTTGGCTACGTCTGAAAGTTGAATATTTCAAGTGAAATACCCTTTTTATTATTATTTCAAATACAGAATGCTGTTGAAATTTGCTTCTTTTTTATGTATATCATGCGTATACTTAACTAGTCAAGTTTCGGACTTATGAGCATTCGTTTGTGAAAATGTTTTTTTTTAATGGTATTCTCATTTGGTTCAATCCTTCAAAGAATTGAACAGAAGTATTCAAACAAAGTTCTTATGAATAAGTTTATTATTATTGGGCGGTGTGATAAAATTATCAGCAGAAAATGTAGAAAGTTTCTTTGAAATGTATCCAAATCTACCGCGAATGAACCTCAATAAATTCAAATGAATTCCGGACGATTTCAATGCATTTGGATCAGCTCTAAAAGGATTAAGAAACACGTAACTTCTGAAGACAACCAGATTGATGTCTTAACATATTTTCATGTATTTCCTGAGTCATCGATGAGAACTGCTGAAGAAGATTTTGGTATAAAAAGTTCATTCGCTTAAAGAATCTTGCAAAGATAAAAAATGCATGATTATAAATCCATCAAAATTCAAGCAATGAAGCCTCAAGACCCTCAACAGAATATTGAATTTAGTGAAATGTTATTGATACGCATTCAAAAAGATCTTTTTTTTCAAATAAAATATTTTGGAAATTTTCGAGAGAAAGAATAATTTTCATTATCACCTATATTTTGAAATTTATCCTGTAATACGACCTTAGGAGAGAGATAATGTTGTGTCATGAAACATTAGTCGGCTATCTTCCAGATATAAGAAAGAGCTCAGATGATGACGTAGTCCAGAAGTCAACTAGATTCTAGGAGCCTATTGATGAGACGAGTTCTTATTTTTGAAAAATAAAGTCAAATTTATCCTCAGTTTCCTTCAGCAAGAAGTTAATCCTCTTCGATTCTTGCTATGAACGTAGTTTTCCACCCTGAGATTTGCTAGTGTTAGGGTACTTGCCAGTGATTTAATCATTTTCCTAATTTTTTAAATTCTATTGACAAGACGAATTTCGTCTTGCAGTCAACTTTATTTTTTCCAGATTTTTCTGACGAGACGCTACCGATTGTCGTTTCTTGAGAACCACATAGTTTCCACGTTGAGGCTTGCTGGGATTAGGAGTACGTCTTAGTGCTTTACCTCCTTTGTTTGAGTGGACTGTTCACTATCGCCCCTACAGGAGGGGCGTTTTGTTAGCTGTATCGGATTCCTCAAAGTGATCCTGTTAATGAGCTACCCACTTAGAAGTACGCTTTATAATATGAAGTCTTCTCTAAATAACAGGTGATATTGAAGATAAAATGAAAGTCTCATTCTGCTATGATGAAAAATAAGTGTGATAATGATATATTCGTGCTCACAAAAACCAGGCCACCAAACGTGGATTGCGATTCTTAGAAATGCATTTACCGCATACCCTGTGCGTGCAGAAAATCCTATATTAGTGAAACTGAGAGACCATAGGAGTCCGTATTGTCGAGCACAAGAGAAACATACAGTGAGGAGAAACCAGCAAATCGAAAATAGCAGAGCATGTTTAGACTCATCAATATAAGTTCAAGTGGTCCCAAGCTGAGATCATCCACAAAAAAAAACACTGGTTTCAAGAGAAAGAAGCGCATATATGTTGTTCAACGACGCATCCGGCCAAGCTAGTGTGAAGACGCGCAATATATGGAAACCTGTTATCAAGCGGAAAAACAGTGAACTTCTGCTGAACCGGTGAAGCGGAAAGAGGGGATAGGTGGAAGCGTTCGAATGACCTATAAATAGTCATCTCTCGAAGGAATAGTCCAGTCATCACCCGAAGACGATTGTGGATACTATCAATGGAAACGTCGTGAAGTAACTTGATTTGAAATCTGTTTTTTTTCATTCTTGCTTTATTTCATTTCTACTGAAGTTAAACTCCTTTACGCGCGCTTGACTTGGGGAGTGAGCTGGTGAATGCGTGACGAGAGCGTTACGAAAGGCGTCATCAGACGAGGCGAACGGAAGTTGAGAGAAAGGTATAAGTTTGTGAAGATAGAAAGAGAGACTTATGTTTTGTAGTAAGAAGTGAAATCAGTCAGTAAGTTCTATCCAAAAATTTTGCCTACAAATTGAAAAAAAGAAAAATGAAATCCATAAATATTGATAAGCTGTAAACGTTTCGAAAAATATTTGAGAATTTTGTTTGTGGGCTCATGGAGAGTATTTTAATGATATAAATTCCTTCAAAACAAGTTTGTTTAGCGATGAAGCTACGTTCATTACAAATGGGGTAGCTTTATTCCAAAATTCAAGGTTCTGGTCAGCGGATAATCCTGATTGGGTTATGAACGCAAAAATGCAATATTTCTATATGATGAATGTGTGCGATGAAAAAATCCATGATAAGATTATTGATACGTCTTTCTTCGATAGTAATCTGAATCGAATTATATTTTTAGAATTTTTGAGAAATGAGTTTTGGGTTTCCTGTACGTAATGCCGTTATTGTCAGAGACTGGTTGAATAAAGATTATGGAGATGGATGGATAGATTGAAACAGTCCTTACATTGAGTGGCCGCTAAGATCACCGGACCTGATACCGATACATTTTTTCTTTGGGGTACTGTGAAGCAAAAAGTTCACAAGTCTAGATCACAGTCAGTAGAAGAAGTACGCATTAGAATGTCTGCTGATTGTGCAGAAATCACAACGGTGTTAAACTGAGAAAAGTTGAATTGAATATTAGAAAAAAGTATGACAAGTACATTGCAATGAATAGGGGATTGGTTTAAAAAAAACAATGGACGTTCATTTCTGTTTCTGTCTACAATAATTTGTTGAATATTGTTTTCAATTGTTTAATGTGTCCAATGATTAATTGATCAGAATGACTATGTTCATTCGTTTATTTGATTTGCCACATAGTTATCAAACATAACTTGATCTTTATTTCGCTTTTCAGTGCTTAGGATACTTGAATTAATTCATAATAATGAACATTTCTTTGATTCGACCACAGAATTATATAATATAATTTTTTGATGAAATTTGGTTTGCCTACCATCATTTGAGTCGAAACTTGTGCGAGCTAAGTATTAACGAGGTCTTACCTTTTAACGTGTGATTCCTAACACTGTATTGACCAAATTAAATTAATTTCTGCTTTTCGTAGTGGGAAATAACCTGCGGCGAATCTTCCAAATCGAAAACGTTGCACAGGTGTCTGATAAATTTACTTTAGTATGGCTCTTCAGCTTCCCGAAAGAACGTTTTCTGCAAGTGGCCGTCGATGGATATCTTTCAAATACTTTAACCATCATCGCTGGTGTTCCCCATGGATCTATATTGTCTTCAACCCTCTTTTTATTGTATATCAACGACTTATTAGAAAAAATAAAGAATCCAATACATTGCTTAGCTGACAACAGCACACTTGTCTCGTCATTCCATTTGGATTCTAGGACATCGGCTACGAAGACACATCTCCACCGGCAGCAGGAGATTGCATATCTTAATGAGGATCTAGAAGTGATTTCAAATTGGGGTGAAAGTAACCAAGTTTAATTCAATGCCACAATAAACCCAGGCATCGGTTTTTTCTAAGAAGATAAATGTCTTCGAACCAGATATACTAATGTCAGGACAGACGATTCCGTTTTCTGCTTCGATAAGTTTGTTGGGGGTTCAAATAGATACCAATATGTCTTGGTACAATCAAGTCGCTGGAATTGCAAAAGCTGCTCCTCAAAAGCTTGGAACACTGTTTCAAACCAGAAAACTGTACATACCTCAGCAACTTTTGATGCTTTATATAGCTCAGATCAAACCTCCTATGGAATATTGTTTTTCAAGTATGGAGCTCGTGTAGACCTATGACTTTGTAGATACGTGTGGCAGATACCCGACTGAAAAACAACAACTGATCCAGCTAATGCCGTGCAGAAGGCTGGAGTAAAACCATCAGGTACCTGCGCATGTGCAACGTCCTCTATTTGAAAGATTCGTCGCAAGTTACTTCCCACTATGGAAAGCAGAAATTGATTCCATTTGGTAGGTATGATCAAATAGATAGACCAGTTTTGGGGTACTCAGCCCATCATCAGTACCGGGCAGGTCACTTCAGGCGGAGTGAACCGTCTGAGTATCCCTAACAAACGAAACTAATTCCAACTAGTCACAAACTCCATCTGCAGTTGATTTCGTAGGATGTCCCCTGCGTCACTTGCAGAAAAAGGTAAGAAAAAACTCCAGGACTACATACTCCGGGGTTGAAGTCAGAATAATAATTATATTTCGGAGAGGTGCGTATGATATGCTCCATTGGGACATGCATATGACATGCCATAGTGGAAGTAACTTGCGACAAATCTTCCAAATGAAAGACGTTGGGTTAATTGTTGTTCGTCCATCGGGTATCTGCCACACGTACCTACACAGTCGTAGGTCTACATAAGAGGCAAGGGGTAAGGTGTTTTCCACTGGAACCTGGCGAATGTCATATGCACCTTTCCGTGATATGATAATCATGTACTGCAGGTCATTTCAAACAGAGTGAACTAAGTTCAGGTGAAAAACACTTTTCCCCCTGCCCAGGACCTACGACTTTGTATGTACGTATGGCAAATACCTGAAGGAAAACAACATCCAAATCAGCTGATGTCACGCAGAAAGCTGGAGTAAAGCCATTAGGCACCTGTGCAACATCTTCCGTTTGGAAGAATTGTTGCAAGTTATTTCCTATACATGAAAAGTGGAAATTAATTTCATTTGGTCGGGACGACCACCGATAGACTGGTTTCGGAGTGAACAAAATCAATTTCAACTATTCATGAACTCTATCAGCAATAGCCACCTGTGCCACCTGCAGACAAAGTCTGAAAACAACTTCACAAATGTATACTCCGGGGTAGAAGTCAGAATAATGATGATATTCCGGAGAGGTGCATATCATGCCTGAGTTCAGGTGAAAAATACCTTACCCCTTGCCTCTCATGTGAACCTACGACTTTGTAGATACGTGTGGCAGATACCCGACGGAAAAAATAACTAACCCATCTTATACCGCAGAGAAAGCTAAACACGGTTAGAGTTCTATATGATATAAAAAAAAACGAATCACTCACCCTAACGGTTCTGTGTTTTTTTTCAGATTGACATTATTGTTCGTAGTTCATATTTGGAAAACGATGCCGATATTATTGCCGTTCGTACGGGTCTCCATGGAAAATATTGGTTGATGAATGTTTCAATGATGATGAATGTTTCAATGATGATGAATTTTCAGAATATTTTGAGAATTTTGAATGATCTTATGAATCAATTTCATGAGTGATTCAAGTATATCACTATTAAAGATGGAAAGATCGTTGACATTAAAAAGTTATTTCAAAATGTTACTTTTATCAAATTTCACACAATATTTCAATGAATCCAACAATGGACACTTTTTCAACATTCTGCCCATTCATTTCGTTTTTCTCGAAAGTAGTATACATGTAGTATACATGTGCAATGTTTTCCAGCTAATGAAATAACAATCGTGAAAAATGACCAGAATGATTCCTGATATTATTGCAGCACAAGTCTACTAAAATATAAAATACGACTTTCCGCTTTGCAGCTAAAGGAATGAACAACATTGGAATTCTCCCTCGAATAAGCAGAATTTTTCAGAAAATGAAACACAACCTCCAGCTGAAAAATCACGGTTATCGAATGTTTCACCACTTATAAATGGGCTTCTATATCATGGCTCGAACAATGAGATATTTCTGAAACATATTTTTCCCGGTAGCTTTCTATTCGAAACATGAATAGAACAAACATTTCAATGTTGTCAAAATCTCAAGAGGTATAATATTTCAGAAACTTTTCTGCTATACTTCCATTCATTTTGAAATGGAAACGGTATGCATCACGTTTTTCATTTGGTGAGGTATTCAGGCGCACTTCGGTTTGAAATATCTGAAATCATTGCTGTGGATAGGATTCCACCGAACCTACTGCACTTACAAGAGTGAAAAATGACGGACACATTTCTGTATTGATTTCGTTTTATTTTCCGCAGGTACATAAAAAATATCATTTGTAGTTAGAAAAGTCAGATGTTGTTGTTATCATCGTTTACTCGATTCGTCTTCACTACTCGACAAGTAGAAGAACATTTACGTCTAAATTTTATATATCTAAGTTACACGTGAGCTTGGAACTGATTTTTTACAAGAAGAGCTTTGAGCCGAGATCCATCCATTCGAACTCGAGCTGATAAAATACGAGTCGAGCCAAACTTTCAATCCATTTGAAGATTTTTAGAACCATGAGAAGATTCCGTCTTAACCTTTTTTCACCCCCTTGAAAATAGATTCTCAGGAAACATATAACATTTCCTCAAATAAGTGCAATCAGAGGATTTATTTCACTAAACAGTTCAGAATAACGAAACACATGTTTCACTATAAATTAGCTTTTTCAGCCGTGTTGAAATCAAATGTCATGGTTTTGTTAACTGTTCACCTAGTGAAAATCTTATAATGAAATGTTAGACGAGTACTTTATAGTTTCATCAAGTACCGCCCAATTTCATCACAAACCGACGCGATTGCAAACTTCCATCACAAAGCATGTCGCAACATTTTCTTGCGTAATTATTTCAATTTTGCGATAACTTTGGAGATATTGACTTGAAGTGAGGAGAAATCAAAATATTTTTGAAATGCTTAAGGTAACTATCGGATTAATCTGATGAATATTGATTTATGTGTCAAGTAGTTTCCTGAGAATGAATTATCTTTCCTACCAACCGATTTCCTAGAGTATTTGAAGTCCACTAGATACTCGTTAGGACAACAAGAGAATCGTTCCAAATTCTTGGGGTTCTTATTGAATACTCTTTGTGAGCAGGAAAATAGCAGAATCAATACTCCTGACCGCTCTGAATTGAACGATTTCGTACAATCTATCTCGTCTTGTGTTTGTGAACCTTTTTGCTGAAAATATCCTCACTAGTTTACATTGTTTTACATGTTCAAGAAGTAGCAAAAACGTATGTGACTTTCTGGAACTTCTACCAACGTTTCCTAATACGTCTGATAACCAGTCCGTACATAGCTTATCAGCTTATTGTTAAATCATCTGAAAATAGAATTTCAACGGGTGATGACCGATTGTATTGCCAAATATGCGCCAAACTAACTGACTATTATAAAACAAAAAATATAGCTGAGGCACCAGTCAATCTAATGATCTTCAAACATGACTCAACCAAACCAAACTCTTACGAAGCACCAAACTCTTACGAAGTTTCGAAATGGATGAACACTTCAATCTAGCAGACCACTATTATAATCTTCATGCAGTTATTGTTCACTGTGGTTCTGGCGTTGAATCTGGTCATTATTATGCATTGGTCAAAGACAAAACGGACTGGTTTAAGTTTGACGCTAGTCGTGTCACTAAATATTCTGGCAATATCTTGAATTTTTTGGAGCCTCTGGAGACACCCTACATTTTATTTTATGGAAGAGAGGACGTTGGCAGATCAAGATCTTCAGATGATGTGGTGCTGCAGGTTTTTCCGGGTTTTTCCGCAGCTGAAAAAGCAAATGTGCTCCTGGAATCAATCAAGTCGCCCCAGAGCGCCAATTGATTCTTGTTGTTGCTTTATAATTTCATAATTTGTATTACTTTTTCATATATAGCTTTACAATTACTGTGAATAACAAAATATTCTCATTGATGGTACTTGTGATCCACATTTCATTTAAATCAATATCATTAAGTTTGAATTTCACTACAGACATCATTCCAAAAAAAATGGATGTGATTATGTGATTGCATTTCGAATTGATTCAGCATTCAACTCTCAGTGTCGAATGAAACATATGTTTTTGGCATTTAGTAAATTATAATTATTATTCAGTTCTGCATCGTGTTAATTTCCTTTTTATTAAGTGAAGAGTGAAGGCTCAATTGTCTACTTCCAGATCATATTTTTATTTGCACAAAGCTTTATGCGAAAAAGTGCGAGAATTTGTTTGTTATTTACCTTTTTGTTTTCATTAAATCATATGTGACTCTTCATTCTGATTGCATGAACCTTGTTTTTTTCAAACACTTTTCATCGATTAGTGAAATGTAATTATTTGATTTTATTAAATTGATGGATGTAGCCGTTACTATGTGGTAGGAAATCATAATGAAGAAAAGAGAATTGAAAACTATGTTTTTTACCACTTTTATTTGTAACTAACGTTACTGCAGTTACGTCCTATAAGGTCATTTTCAAACTTATACATTGAACTTACAATGTTTGATTACATTAGCCCTTATATAGCACCGCTGTAGGTAATAATAAAGGTACTTGGCTTCATTGAGTACCTGCATTTTGTTTACTAGTTACAATGCGGATATGCTAATTTGAAAACCGGTGAGTAAACTGAATCGATTTGATCATTCGACAGTTTGCACCCACAATGTTTATGCTTGTGAATTTCCAAGGATTCTAAGTAATTGAGTTTGTAACTCTTCCTTGCATAGTGCAAAATTTTCGTATCGCTTAGATTCGGGATGTTGTGGTTGCATGCCAGGAATGGTTTGAAAAGGTCGAATCATTTTTTCCTAGTCTGAACTACCTTCCATGTTCAGCATATCCTTTTTGGAAATTCCGTCCGCATTAGCCCACGTAAACACTATTACACCCCGGACACTTAAGCTTATAAACTCCAGATTTCTTCAACTTGTCCACCTTATCTTTTGCATTGAAAAGGAAGCGAGATAACCTGGCAAATGGTCTGAATGCCACTTCAACATTGTTTTTTCTGAAGAAACCCGCAATTATCTCTGTTCTTTTTCCAAAATATGTTAGTTACCCATTTCTTGATCTGTTAGTAAATTTACGGCTTTGTTTTCTGACTGACTTCTGTATAGTATCTGCGTTGAAATCATTATTATGACCTCTCTGTGTAATTATATCAATTTCCCTTGCTAGATTGTTAGCAAACAAAGGCAGTGAGAATGCTCTGTGCAACATTGAATTGTAGACTGCTAATTTATGATTTTTGGTAATTTTTGAATTTCAAAGAGAAATATTCAACTGCTGTTCAACTGCATTTCACTGATAAATATGCAGAAAAACATATCTAGTTATCAAAATGACAAAATTTTGTTATTTTAGTAATTCTGAAATGACTTTCGTTTGGGGTATGCCATACCCCAGTATACCAACCGAGATAATTTATTTGGGTACACTTACGGAGGGTTAAAGCCATTACCTTCAATTCAGGTGCACTTAGATTTGATCATTCTGCATGCATTTTGCGTTGCTAATTTATGACTGTCTCGATGTATAATGTATGAATTTGTCCTGAGAGGACGAAACTGCAGTAACGTTATTTACAAATGAAAGTGGTGAAAAACATAGAAAGTTTTCAATTTCTTTATCAAGATATTATTAGTTCCTAGTTAGTAGCTACTTGTGACTAATTATTGGTAATTTGTTACAGGTTATTAGTTGTCAGTTATTAACTATTGTTTTTCATTTATTACTCAATATTATTCCAAATCTCCAGCCTCCCTGTGTGATTATTCGTTGAACATCACTTCTTACTCTCCTAACCGAAAAAGAATGATATAAAAAATGATGTGGCTTTTTTAGACTACAAATACATAATCTTCATGAGTCTACAAAAATATCGGTAACATACATATGAATTGAATATTTTTCTGTCTTGCAAGATTGAGTATAGTCGTTAAGTTCAGGCAGTACATTACAAAAATATACACAGGACATAAATAGATGGATGTAGCCGTTACTACGTGGTAGGAAATCATAATGAAGAAAATAGAAATGAAACTTTCTATGTTTTTTACCACTTCTATTTGTAACTAACGTTACTGCAGTTTCGTCCTATACGGACATTTTCAAACTTAAACAATAAACTAACAATGATTCATTACATTCGCCATTATATACTACCCCTGTAAGTACTAATAGAAATAGAGGTACTTGACTTGATTGAGTACCTGAATTTATAGTCCACAATGCAGATGTGCCAATTTCATCATTTAACAGGTTGCACCCGCAATGTTTATGCTTGTGGATTCTCATGGATTCTGAATACATGAATTTGCAACCCTTCTTGGCATAGTGCAGAATTCCCGTATCGTATAGATTCGGAAACTTGTGGTTGCATGCTAAGGAATGGTTCGAAAACGTCGAATTATTTTCTCCTAGTCTGAAGGACCTTTCATGTTCAGCATACGGGTTTTAGAAATTTCGGCCACATTGTCCCACATAAACACTATATTACACTCCGGACACAAGCTTATAAAGTCCAGATTTTTCCAACTTGTCGACCATATCTTTGGCATTGAAAAGGAAGCGAGATAACCTGGCATGTGGTCTGAATGTCACTTCCACATTGTTTTTTCTGAAGAAACCCGCAATTATCTATGTTCTTTTTCTAAAATATGTTAGCGTTACCCATTTCTTGATTTCTGTAACGTTAGTTACAAATAAAAGTGGTGAAAAACATAAGAAGTTTCATTTCTCTTTTCTTCATTATGATTCATTATGATTCATTATGAGAATCTTCCACCATATCCACCATGTATAGAAATATTCAATACAAATGAAAGGAAACAACACTTAAATAATATTGTTCTTATTGTTTTCTACTATTATTTTTTCTATCTTCATGGACCAAAAATTCCCAACATTTCCCAACTTTTTCCCAAGTCGAAAAAGCAGGGGAGGAGGCTCCCCCCTTCCCCCCCATGGCGACGGCCCTGGTCTTACGAAGGAGAACGAATAAGACTAGAACGTTTATGGGAAGAGTTTGGCGCCAGTTCTGAAGTCAGTGCTAGAAGAAGTCGAAGTCGCACAAATAGGTGAAGAACATGCTGCTGAGAAAGAAACAGAACACGCAGGGGACGAATTGGAAAATACAGTTTCTGCAATCAGCGACTGTTTCTCGACACACTGTAATCAACAGTGTGTCGAGAAATAGTCGCCGTTGGCCTTTGACACTATTTTTTTCGTTCATGAAGAGGCGACATTTTTTTAAAGAACAAAAAATCAAGAAGTGGAACGTAATGAACCCGGACCAAAGCAACGATGCACAACCAATAGATGTTCTGTTTGACCAAGAAGCAAAGACAGAAAGACGTTTTATGTATGGAACACGCAATGATGACATGCGACAATTGCGCCAATTTCGAGAGCCCGTAACTCTTATTTGGGAAATTATCACTCTTAGTTTTGTAACCTTTTGTTTGTGGAACAGTTTTTTTAAAAACATTTTTTTTAGTTGTATATGCCACGTCATGATCTCCATATTTTATGATGAATATAGTTGAACTGTATTTGTCAAGGATATAATAAACACATATTTTTCAATTGGTGATTTTTGAATTTCAAAGAGAAATATTCAACTGCTGTTTTCGCTTCATTTCACTGATAAATATGCAGAAAAACATATCTAGTTATCAAAATGACCAAATTTTGTTATCTCAGTAATTCTGAAATGACTTTTGTTTGGGGTATGCCATACCTTAGTACACCAAACGAGATAATTCATTTGGGTACACTAACGGAGGGTTGAAGCCATTACCTTCAATTCAGATGCACTTAAATTTGAACATTCTGCATGCATTTTGCGTTCATAACTATCACAACTCAAGGGAAAGTCATTTTCGGTAATTCTACATTTTAAACAATCCATGGTGTAGTATGTTTCTAAAGATATTTACTGAGTCCTGACCTGTTACTTTCAGATCTTAGGTTGTAGGGTACTTTATCTCTATTCTACCTATTAACGTCGATAATATTCGTCATTATTATATCAAGAATAATAAAGCAGTCAATTTATTTTATTAATTTCGTCTTTTTCTTTGTTTTTAGGGTGAACGTGCTGTTATTTTTCCTTTGCTACTCGGGGGATTTTCGATTTTTTGCTCTTCTTTCTCTTCTGCGTCATCTTCTTCTTCTTGATCACTAGATTTTTCCATTTCTTCTTCTTCTACTCCAGTCTCATCTCGCTCCGTGTTGTCTTCAGATTCGTAGTATGAATCTGCTCCGAAGATTCCGTCAATAATTTTTGATAAGCTGACTTCTTTTTATTTTGTTGATCAGTAACCATGCCGTATTCGAAATCCTCATCTCCATCATCAGAGTCATTATTTTCATTTTCATCTCGATAACAAACTTGCTCTGAAGTTCAATATCCAAATTCGCATTATTTACTGAGCTGT
>NW_019293570.1:0-34579 GCF_000500325.1 Leptinotarsa decemlineata | reverse complement strand
AACTTTATCCTAGTTGCATAAAATTTGGCATATGGATATAAAATTGCCGTCGGCACAACTTTTGTTAAATTCGATCTAGAAATGCACTTATTCAATTTTATTCAAAACATAAGTTGAATTTGACAAACACTGAGCGCGTCACCGACCAGCGCTTGCCAGCATCAACTTGTTCAACGTGTGTGGGAAGTTTTCGTCTCTCTGTTTTGCTGTTCCAGCACAGTGTTAGACGGTACCTATGAAAATGGCCGAGGAAAAATTGAGTTGCTTGTTAAGGCAGGCTCTAGAATATCCAGAAGTTCTAAATATTTGCCTGGAGTCATTCAGAAATACTTCTTTCAGGTCGTTGAAAAGATGATGAAACTCTCCCAGATTTGCCCTCTTTTGATTAATGTTCTTCGTCAGAACTGCTAGTGATAGACATGTTTCTGTCACCACTCGATGCCAAGTGAAATTCCCTTGAAACAGCATCTTCAGTATGCTGGTTGTAGCTGGACAAGTGGGCGATGCTACTACCCGTCGCCATCAGGCGACGGACAGCGCCGTGCTGTGCTGTGTCAGACAAGTAGGTAAATGATTAAACATCTTGAGAGTCTTTGACTAGAGTAGAGGCTGGTATAGGTAATCTTAGGTCGTTAGTTTGACGATGGGCATATTAATTGGAGTAACCGCTAAATATCAATTTATGTTTGTTAATAAAACATACTGTTTCTAAAATACAGATTCCAAAAACTGTCAAAATTTTATTGGCATTGCTCATGAGTCTTATAGCCCTTTTCTGAATAATGAACACCATCTGCTTTCAAATGATATCACTAATTATTTTATGAATGAATCGAAGAACTTGTTCTGTGGCAATTACTTCGAAAACAGATGTAGAGAAATAAGTTTGAGACAATGTGATAGATGAATTTTACTTGTTTGGCCTTTCATTGTCTAATATGATATAATGTGATTTGAAATCTCTGAAAGAATAAATAAAATTGAAAATTAAAATGAATAGCTAAAAATAACAATTATATTTAACAATAAAACATGAAATGAAATTACAACAAAATAATATAAACAAAAAAATCGAAAATGAAATTAATAATTCAAAAATGTCTCATACCAAGTTACTTCATGACTTTTCGATTATTAGTATCCACAATCGTCTTCTGGTTATGACTGGACTATTTCTGCAATAGATGACTATTTAGAGGTCATTTGAACACTTTAAAGAAGGTTCTGATGTTATACCTAGGTACTTGGACCCAATTCTTCTTATCCTTTCCGACAATCCTATGACGTCACAACCAGTGCCCTTCCCTACGTCAGAAGATTGTCGGAAAGGATAAGCAGGATAGGGTCCGAGTACATCAAAACCTGCTTCAGATCCAGAAACATCATCCGAAGCATTCTCACGAGAATTAGACCACCAAATGCGGACTGCGATTCTAAGAATTGCATTACCGGATACCCTGTGAGTGCGACAAATCCTATATTGTTGAAACTAAGAGGCCATTGAAAATTCGCGTTGCCGATCACAAGAGAAACACACAGCGAGAAGAAACTATCGAATCGGGAATAGCAAAGCATGTTTGGACTCATCAACATAACATCAAGTGGTCCCAAGCTGAGATCATTCACAGGGAAGAACACTGAATTAAGAGGAAGTTCAAAGAAGCTGCATATATCAAGTCCTACGACGCCTTCAGCCAAGCTAGCGTAGAGATACGCAATATATAGAAACCTTTAATGAAGCGGAAAAACGGTCAACTCCAGCTAAACCGGTGAAGCAGAGAGAAGGAAGAGGGGATAGGTGAAAGCATTCGAATGATCTATAAATAGTCATCTCTCGGAGGAATAGTCCAGTCATCATCCGAAGAAGATTGCGGATACTAACAATCGAAAAGTCGAGAGGTAAGTTGGTTTTAAATGTTTTTAGATTATTCATTTAATTTAATTTTTTTTTGTGTATTTTCATTTCNTTTCGGTCCATTCAATATTTCTATTATTACCGGAGGTCAGTCGATACAGAGGTTTCATGACCTGTGAAAATTTACGGAAGTAGGACGAGAGACCGATAAACTGTCTCACTTGGGTTACGGTTTGGGGTGCAGGTAATGATGTTAGAGCTTCAATCTTTCGAGAGTTGGGTCGAACTTTGTCAGCTTTAATCTCGTTGCCTAGATATGTAGTTTATTGAAGTTTTGAGAAATGAACATTTGGAAAAATTAAACTTCTCGAATTTTTTTAGCTCTTCTTCGATAGTAGAGGTAATTATCATAATATCGTCCATGTAAACAATAACATACGTATACGCGAGATTTCCGAAAGCCTTCATAACGGCCCGTTGAAAAACAGATGGTGCATTTTTTAAGCCAAACGGCATAATTAGATATTCAAATTGTCCATCAGGAGTAACGAACGCAGTACGTTCGATAGAATCCGGATGAACAGGGATTTGGTGAAACCCGCTAGCAATATCTAGACATGAGGAATATTTTGCGTTACTCAATCGGGCTATTTGATCAGAAATAAGAGGTAATGGAAATTTATCATCGATAGTATTGTCATTCAATTCACGGTAATCTACACACAAAGGATCAGAGCCATCTTTCTTTTTGACGAGTAATATAGGACTGGCAAACGGGGAACAACTAGGGCGAATAAAATTTGCATTTAACAATTCGTTAACTCTATCTCGAACTACCTACCTGCCTTTCTTCGGCACTAAGACGGTACGGTCGTCTTTGTACAGTTACATTAGGGTCCATTAAAGGTATTTCGAGTTGCCCGGTAATTGGAAACCCCTGAATAAACGAATTATTAAATTCTTTCAAAACAAAAATGAGAGTCACATCAGTGTCAACATTATTTAAATCAATTTTACTATTAGTTTTAGCTTTATTGCACGCATAAATTTGCTTACTCTTAAATATTTCGAGATTATCGAAAGTTATATTTACATTAAACCCTTGTCCAAGAATTTCACGAGCAATCATTATGTCGTATTTTAAAAAATCATCAGAAATAATATGAAAAAGAATCTAACATATGGCCATTAATGGTAACAACAGGTAAAATTTGTAGCGTACAATTTACATTAACATTTCCAATCCCCTTTGAAATTATAAAATTATTGTCTCTTTTGCCCGCAAATCGGGCTGCCAAACACTCTTTTATTTAATGAGCATTCCGCTCCTGAATCAAACCAAAATGAAAACGACTCACCACGGTGGACCAAGGAGAAAATCCTGAAGGTGATCCAAATCCCACTTCTGATGTCGAAGAATCATTTTCGGGGGCGCCAAGAGCATTGTCTCTGGATGAACCCATGTTTATTCTTTACCACAACAATAACTATCTCACACAGAGGATTGTTATTAGAAAATATAACCAGCACTTATCACGATAGACCCGTAAGTTCGATAACGAATCCACGGTCAGCAGTATAACGACCTTTCTCGTTCGAGGTTCAACTCGCACTTCCGGTACTTCACTTCATACCCTTCCGCATTCCCAGGTGAAAATTATCAAACATCCCAACATCCCTTATACTTTTCTTATCAATTAAAACTATCTATCCTGTGACAGTGGCTACGTTTAGTGACCAGATGTCTCACCTCGGACCCAGGTATACCGTTATAAGCCTGGCAAAACATAATCGGCTTGAGTCATAACAACTACTCTAAATTTCATTATTTAAATATCGTGTAATGCATCTAATTTATTTTTTACAGATAAATAGTATTCCCTCTGTTTTTTAGTTTGATCTGAAAAATTTTTAACAGTATTACCATTATTTTTTCTTGACCTCAGAACTCTGAGAGCATCCTCCGAGTTATTAAAAAACACTATTATCAAAAAGATATTCATAGAATACTAGTCGCTCTTTGTGGAAAGTTGTATCCCATATCACAAATAAAAGTAAAACACAAAGGGATATTATTACATTAAATATAGATGATCATATGATTGAAGACTCTAATACAATTGTATCTAAATTTAATAACTTTTTCATTCAAGCTCCCATTGATTTGGTAAGCCAAGTAAAAGCCAAGTAAAAGTGACTTATATCCCTTTACTTTATTTTTGAATCCTTTCATAGAAAGTGAATTACTTCATTCATTGATTAACAAACTAAAAAATAACAAATTGTCAGCTCCAGATGACATTCTGATATTTATACTAAAAAGACTTCTACCTTTATCAATACAACCATTACCGCATTTGATCAATATGTCGTTCTCATCAGGAGTTTTTCCTCGGCAATTAAAAATTGGAAAAGTAACTCCTTTATTTAAAAAACGGGACATGGAAAATTATCGTCCTATTTCAGTTCCATATGGCTTTTCTAAATTATTTGAATATGCCTTTCTGGATAGACTGGATAGATCAGCTTTCCTTTTTGACCCAATAGCAACATGGATTTTGTCAACAAAAGTCCACTTATACAGCAGTGTTTTCATTAATAAATAAAATAATCACACATATTGATGCAAGTGAGTGTCCGGTAGTATTCCTGTGGGATTGGCTTCAAAATAATATGGTATAGGAGTTGTTTCACTCAGTTGGATAAATTCATTTCTCCAAAACCGGGATCAATTTGTGTCATTGCAAATGACAAAAAATAATAGTACCTTTCCTCAAGAGCAAACAGAAATGAAAAATCTGCTACAAAAACTGCTCGATATGACTCCCCTTTTTCTCAATACATTTTCGTAGTCTGCGAAATAGCATTCCAGGATCGTTTCCTATGACTTCACTATGTAATGTTATTCTATTCAACAATGCATCTCTAGTGAGAATAGGTGTAGCGTCAACAAGGCTTTTTAGATGCCCCTACGGAAATAAATACAATGGATTCAAATCCAACCCTAATAATAACAGGGTGACTCTCAAGAAAGGGCAAGTAATAGGCACCTGCGAACCGATCGTGAAAATCGCCAAAATCGAAGAAGTCCCTCTACAGTGTGCTCAACAAACTACAAAGGAACTCATAAACTCTTTCAAGAAGACGTGAGGCCAACTGTCTGAAGAAGAACTGTGCAAGGCCACCCGATTCGTCGAGGAGGAGAACGATATGTTTATGAAGGGCAAACTCATTAGTCGATCGGATTTAGTTCAACATCGCATCGATACTGGCGATGCCAAGCCAAAACGCCAACCAGCGAGACGTATTCGCTTCGCAAAGCAAGACGAAGCTGCATCCATTGTTAAGGACATGTTGGAGAAAGGAGTTATCGAGGAATCAAACAGCCCCTGGTCGTCACCTGTTGTGTTGGTGAGTAAGAAAGATGGATCGACGAGATTTTGCATAGACTACAGGAGGCTTAATGATGTCACCAGAAAGGACAGTTACCCTAGATTAGATGACACCCTAACATATTGGCCGAATGCAGATGGTTCTCAACATTAGATCTGAAAAGCGGATATTGGCAGGTGGCCGTTTTCCCCGAGGATAAAGAGAAGACTGTCTTTTCCACCGGCAATAGTTTATATCAGTTTGAATTTATGCCGTTCGGATTATGCAATGCACCCGCAACATTTGAACGCTTGATGGAGTTGGTGTTGAGATTAATTACCTGGAAAACATGCTGGCTCTATCTTGATGACATTATAGTCACCGGAAAAAGTTTTGACGAACATCTGTCAAACTTGAGAAGTGTTTTCACGAGGCTACGGAATACTCATTTGCAGATCAATCCCAAGAAGTGCTGCATCCATCAGAAAAAGGTGAATTTCTTGGGACACGTGTCTTCATAAGGAGTTGAAACAGATCCAGATAAAATCAAGGCAGTGCAAGAATGGCCAACACCGAAGAGCAAGCACGACGTAAGAAGTTTCCTAGGACTCTGTAGCTGTTACCGGCATTTTGTGAATCGCCAGACCGCTGTATAGCTCAACTGAAAAAAGAACACCCCTCGTTTGGTCCCCAGCTTGCCAACAAGCATTTGCTACCCTGAAGAGATATTTGACCAGCGCACCGATCCTGGCATACCCAAAGGAGGAGGGCTTGTTTATACTGGACACGGATGCATCCCAACATGGAATAGGAGCAGTACTTTCCCAGGTACAAGAGGAAGAAGAAGTCATCAGCTATTTTAGTAAGTCCCTGGGAACCTCCGAAAGAAATTACTGCTTTACTGGGAAAGAACTCCTCGCAGTTGTCAAAGCGGTGGATCACTAACACTCTTTTTTATATGGCCGTAAAATTTGATGAGGTCAGACCAATCAGCATTTCGGTGGCTCTTCAACTTCAGAACACCAGAAGGACACGCAGATAGCCTCTCAAGTAGACCACGCCTGACATCCGGATGCAAATTTTGCCAACGCCAAGAGGACAAGGATACTCAGCTACCAGACGAAGAACTTTCCATCAGACGTGATAAGGTAGCGGGCAGACTCTTTTATGGACAGCTCTGATAGGAAGATAAGCTCCTCTCCCTCCCGGAGCTTCGGGTTGCCTCTGACTCGGAGGGTGGCAACCTGTAAGGGTCCCTTATCCAGGGATACGGACAGACAATTTGGGGAATCACCTGACCGTGGTATGGTACGGTCGTTAACAACAAGACATCATCGTAGAGCAGAAGGATCCCGTCTTGAAAACTGCACGAGAATAGATTGCCAAAGGAGTGAGGCCGGAATGGCAAGATATTTCCAAGCACGGCCAGCAGGACAAGGGTTGCTGGCTCCAATGGGACTCCATGATCATTCGAGATGACCTACTCACTCGGAAATTGGAAAGCCCGGATGGAAGAACCCACAAATTCCAGATGATCCTTCCTAAGACGTGTATCCCGAGTATCCTCGAATAGCTTCACGATGGTCGCACTGGAGGGCATTTCGGAATAAATAGAATTCCAGCGAGTGGTACTATTGGGTCAATTGCCGTCGGGACGTGGAAGAGTGGTGTAAGCGCTGTGACCTGTGCTCTTTGAGAAAGGGTCCGAAGACAAGGCAAAGAGGAAAATTGAAGCAGTACCTCAGTGGGTACCCTTTCGAGAGAATCGCAGTCGACATTTTGGGACCACTCCCTGTGACTACATCCGGTAACAAGTACCTTATGGTTGCCATGGACTACTTTTCCAAATGACCTGAAGTAGTAGCCTTACCCAACCAAGAAGCTAAAACGGTGGTAGAAGCCCCGTTGCAGAACGTAATTGCCAGACACGTAGTACCCCAAGAACTACACTCGGATCAGGGCCGCAATTTCGAATCGGATTTATGGAAGGAAATGATGACTGTTGGGAATATAGAAGACAAGAACAACTGCTCCTCACCCACAATGCGATGGAATGGTCGACAGGTGTAATCGCACCATCAATAACTACCTTTCGATGTTTGTCTCCGAAAACCAAAGAGACTGGGATGAATTGGTTCCTCTTTTTCTGTTGGCATAACTGGTAGGGAACTGAGGGTTCCGACAGATGTATTGTGTGGCAGTCCTTTCGATGAATCTCAAGAGGTACGTAAATCTTTCAGAGTATGTGAATGACCTGAAGGAGAGACTGAAAGTTATACACGAATTTGCCAGAACCAAATTATAACTTTCCAGCGACAGGTTGAAGATAAGATTTGACAAAAAGTCACTGCCAGTGAGCTTCAAGGAGGGCGATGCAGTGTGGCTCTACAAACCATGGTAAGGACCTTACTTGGTAACCAAAAAGATAAACGATCTGGTGTACATAATCAATTTGTCACTCAGAAGCAAGCCGAAAGTTGTCCACACAGAGAAGTTCAGTCCTTACTTCGGTCGTGATGACCTCTCTTGGAATGTTGTTCAGGGCGAACGACTTCAGGGAAGGGGGTAGTGTTGTTAATCATGCCCTAAAGAAAATAACGCCTGCTGCCACTGGTAACTATAAACCAATCGTGACGTAGCTAAGAGCGCGCGAATGTTCACCTGTCTAGAAGAATAATGCTACCGATTTCGATGGAACTACGGCGAAATTTCTACTGCATTTGATTACGATATAGGAGCATGTCGACACAGTCAAGTGGAAGCTATAGTGCGGTACGCGAAGTGATATAGTGAGGCGATAGACATTCGAATAATAATTGAAGTTTTAGTTGAAGTGTTTATTGTATTCAAAGTGAAATAAAGTTGAGTTTGATTATTCAGTGTAATCAATTATTGGTCAACCCACGGGGAAAAACAATATTATTCACCGGATATTTTTCACCTATTCATGTGCCGCTGTTTTTTTAGGTTATTCATTTGAGCTTTATTAGTATAGGTAAATGCGCGTTTTTTCAGATAAATTTATCGGGTGAAAGATCTTCTCCATCAAATTAAATTATCATTGAAACTCCTCAACATTTCAGCTGTGAATAAGAATTAGAAACATTCAAATGTTGAGTTTCACGGGATTCAAATAACACAACACGAAACGTGATTATTCCACATGTACATTCGATATTCGCGTAGCTTGTTAGTTCAAAAACACCAAGAATCTATTGAACTTGATATTTCATTTGTATTATCCCTATTATGTTGTTGTATTAACGTTATCATAACTATTTCTGCTGTGAACATTTTTCTTTTCAAATAATGCTAGACATCTCAGGTTGGATGTCGTCGAACAAAAGTGCATTTTTATCAAAAATTGTTGCTCCAATCGATTTTCCACACGAGAACTTTCGTTCAGAAAATTATCTGAGTAACCCGATTTTGTTGAAAAATATCTGTCATTTCGAAGTGTGTATTTTTGGTAGTACAAAACGTCCGGTTAATTTCAATATTGTAACTTTTTCAGTGCTTGTGAAAAAAATTGTTATACAAATTTTATGTACCCCCTTTAAGGGGCTGTATCTATGAAGTTTCTTTATATGAAAGATCCTATCTTTTTTTCGATGATTTTATTTAATTGTTTATTTTTGACCTACCGTATATACGATATGTATCACAAATGGTGAAAAAAAATATGCTCTTCAATTCTTTGGTTTTTTCAATTATATCATTTGATACACAGCTTTATTTATTATTCCTAATATGTACTTGATAATTTTTACATGTACATAGTACATAAGGTAACTAAAAGCCCCATTTACAGTTAAATGGTGAGAGTTTCTGATATGAATTTCCTCAATTCTACCAATATTTTTTGTCTTATTGAATATTATAATGTAAGCAAAGTAGTCAGTGATATTTCATAAAACAAAAATATACTTATTTGATTTTTGGAGATTTATAACCATGAAGTCAATAGAGGTCGCACTGATGTAGCCAGTTGGTAGCTTCCTTGGTATTCTTCCACGGATTGAACTTTCATAAATCACTGATAAATTTTATCAATATTTAGGAAGAAAATTCTAATCGCTTGAAGGAGGAGGAAGATAAACGCAAGGAAGTAGCTGCCACTTTCACGGAAAAACTCAACAGTCTCACCCAACTGATGGACGAAAATAAAGACAAGTCTTTGCGTCTGCGAGAAGAGAATATGAAATTAACCTCAAAGCTCACAGAACTTTATGATCAGTTTCAAGAACGTGAAACTCATTTATCAAACATGAATCGTCAAATGGAACTCCAGAAGAAGCTGTCTGATACTCAGCTGAAAAAACTAGACGTGGAGTTTGAAACAGAAAGAGAAATTTGGCAGAAAGAACGCACTATTCTGTTGTCAAATTTGGAGAAAAGTGAGGAGACCAACAAGTTGCTCCAAGAAAATGTTAATACATTGCAGTTCCATATTGATGTCTACCAGAAGCAGTATTCAGAATTTGAAATTACCATGAAAAAAAGCAATAAGGTATGATTTTATTTATTGCCAAATGTGCCAATTTGAATGTTACGTTCACCATAGTTAAATAACACTTCATTGTGAGAATTTTCAATTGTCAACTTACAAACTCGTGACACGTATTTAATTTGAAAATTGTTCTAACGTAAATAAAATGAGTCAAACTAACATGTTCACAAACTGTATACATATAAATTAAAAAAGGAAATGTTTTTATTTCAGGAAAAACTTTTTTTGCTTTCTACTTCTCTATCATTGAACAAAAAATTTAAGAAACTTCCAAAGAAAGAAAGAAAAATAATTTTGAATTTTACATCATTCCTAAATAATAATAATTAGTTTATTATGCCTTTTTCGTTTTACATCGCAGATGTTAATTTAATTTCATCTAACATTTCTTTCTAACCTATATCGGTTATCAGTTTTTCGTATTTCGATGCATTTTGATGTGAGAATCTTAATATCTGAATTTTCCACTCTTATTTGCTTGTTTCCGGTGAAAGCTGTGGGTTTTAATATATGTACAGGGTGTCCTTGCTGTATTTTTGTATCTGAATTCCTTCGTGATATTTTTAAAATATCCATACACTTTTGTATTTCATGTTTTGATTTTCTATAAGAATTTGAATTTATTATGAGTTTTCATTGATGAATAACCTTTTTTGAATAGATGTTTTATTTTTATTTATTATTTTCATCATCCAATACACCAGTAATTAATGTAGTTGATAGGAAGACCGAGACAATAGACTTATGGTAGGAGAAATAAGATACATATGTTTTCGAATGAAAATTAGAAAGATATCCAAGAGAAAACTACATCGATTGTTGTTCCATGTCTTGTGGTAAAATCTCCTGCTAAAACAGTGGCAACGTATGCATGTTTTCTTCTAATTCTTCATAGCCTACTCGACCATAAATCTGTGCTCTCTCTTGTCCCTACAGTAATATACGAAAAGAAACTCGTTCTTTCTATTTTCATCAACTTATACCTCCCTCTCAATTTACGTTCGCCTCACCCGATCACGCTTTTCGTAACGCACTCGTCATGCCTTCACCAGCTTACTCCTCAAGTAAAGAGTGCGTAAATAAGTTTTACTTCAATGATAATATAATAAATATGAATAGAAAAGATTAAAAAATGTCAATGTCATAGTAATGAACATGAAAGAAAGTTGTGCCTTTTATTTTGGTGACAATGGGTGGTGTGTGTTTTTTGTTCAATTCATTTTTTTCTTTTAAGTACTTTCTCGGGGTACCAATTTCTATATATAAAGAATTTAATTCAACAAAATTTGAATACATTTTACAATTGAGTTGTTTATCGTAACTGATGCCTATTTCATTATTGTGGTGTTTGTACTTAAAGTTGTAAGTTTGAAAATACTTAAACTCCCCAATTGTAGTTAGACGAAGGAAAGTAAAGTTTTAAAATTATTTATTAGTGTAAATATTCTGGTGATTAAAATTTTAAGCAACAAAATCAAAAGTGAAAACAATTGAGAAGAGACACATACATATAAGAAAATACATATTTCGAAATAACATTTCAAAACATTCATCCCTCTCAACTACCTACACAGTAGGCTTTCATAAATGTCTGTCGGAAAACAATTACTTCCCCAGCTAATGTCACGCTGGATATTGAATTATATCCGACATACATTTATACAAGATACCTCACGGAGGTTAGTCTCGCATATGTTTCTCGTTCATCCAGCAGCAGAACCATACTGAAATCATTCAAGAAAATCACCTGCTGACCGCGGTTTCGAGGTATTACCTCTCGTTAGTACAGGAAAGATCCTACCAGACAGCAAAGTGTCTGGGACTCGATTAATTTCAACACGGCTCTGCTACATAAATGAAACCTTCGTCTAAGAGAAATATTGTTAACTAGTAACAGCTCCATCTCATGTTCAATCAGCAAAATTTGCTTTCATATTTTTCGACTGGTTATCATACAAATTTCGTAACAATTTTTTTTTTGTGTCACCCATCTACAAAAATTAAAGATTCCTCTGATTTTGTATATTGAATATATTATTCTCAAATCATTAATCCAATCATTACCATTCATGGGTTCAAAAAATGGCCGGCTTTAGATTTTTTTCCAATATGTAATTGTCATTCGATACTAATACAGCCCTTAAAATTTGATATTTGTATTCACTAATTAGGTATAACTAAATATATGATTCCTAGCATGTTTCACAATATGGCACCAAAAGTCTGTTCTCAAGAATTGGTCTTCATCCAAATATTAGCGCCATCTGACGTTACTTGCCGTTTTCTTTACATGCAAACAGTCTATTATTATGAAGTATTTCAGAATATTACTGACTTTCAAACCATTATTTGACCAAATTCAACATATCCATTTCACTCTTTCCACAGGTTTTTGATTCTTTCAAAGATGAAATGACCAAAATGCAGAAAGCAAATGCTACATTAGAGAAAGATCGAAATGAATGGCACCAGAGATGGAAGGCTGCTACTCAATCTGCATTGAATTTAACCGAACTGCACCAGGAATGCTCTTCAGATCTTGAAACTGCTCAGCGCAAAATAAAAATGCTGGAAAAGTTGTGCCGAAAGTTGCAAGTGGAACGTTCAGCTTACTTGTGTCAGCTAAAAGATAACAACATTGTCCCGGTCACACCTCCTCCGCATTTCGAAGAGGAAGCAGGTGCTATTCATGAAGTTAGCTCGGAGAAGGAGAAGCTTCTTGAGGAGCCCCAACCTACTGCTCAAAAAAAGGACAATATGGGGCCAAAAAAGAAAGTACTAGAGGTTAGTACAATGCAGATCTATACTATGATCTGTACTATGATTATATGTCTGCTCCTTCATTCATCAGTACTGAAGTACGAAATCGTTGTAGAAAGTGTATACGCAATGGTGGAGGACATTTTGAACACCAACAATAAATTTTTACAGTACAAAACATTTTTTTTTTTATTCCACAAAAATCCATATTTACGACCTTTAACTTGTTCAGGTACCCTAATTAAAAAAGTTTAAGACTTAGCTAGGAAAATGATACCTCAAACGAAAGAGCAATAACTAAGCATGTTTTTGAAGGTGTCTGAACACCAGAAGAATCAGAAAAATCATCGGAAGTTATATTTACATTGAACACCCATCCAAGAATTTCACGACCAATAATTTTGTCGTATTTTAAAAAATCATCAGGAATAATATGAAAAAGAATCTAACATATGGCCACCAATGGCAACAACAGGTAAAACTTGTAGCGTACAATTTACATCAACACCTCCAATCCCCTTTGAAATTATAAAATTATTGTCTCTTTTGCCCGCAAATCGGGCTGCCAAACACTCTTTTATTAATGAGCATTCCGCTCCTGAATCAAACCAAAATGAAAACGACTCACCACAATGGACCAAGGAGAAAATCCTGAAGGTGATTCATATCCCACTTCTGATGTCGAAGAATCATTTTCGGGGGCGCCAAGAGCATTGTCTCTGGATGAACCCATGTTTATTCTTTACCACAACAATAACTATCTTACACAGAGGTATACAATATTTTGAAGAGATTGTTATTAGAAAATATAGCCAGCACTTATCACGATAGACCCGCAAGTTCGATAACGAATCCACGGTCAGCAGGACAACGACCCTTCTCGTTCGAGGTTCATCTCGCACTCTCGGTACCTCACTTCATACCCTTCGGCATTCCCAGGTGAAAATTATCCATCATCCCAAACTGTCCACCTTATACTTTTCTTATCAATTAAAACTATCTATCCTGTGACCGTGGCTACGTTTAGTGACCAGATGTCTCACCTCGGACCCATGTATACCGCTTCAAGCCCGGCAAAACATAATCGGCTTGAGTCATAAACAACTAGTCTAAATTTCATTATTCAAATACTACTGCGATGAAAGTCTAGACCAGGGAAAGTTCCAACTATTGTTTCGTCTCCGACACGGCCATCCTGACGATCACACGTCCTCGGGTGCACCAATAAACACTTTTTTTAACCTTTAGCTCAATCTTTTGTACTTACTACAATAGTAAGTATTATTTAAAACTACTTATTCAAAATTCCCATTATTTAGAGATCAGTATACTGACGAATTTCTAAACGGCATTTTTTTTGTGTACAAATTAACGGAAAAATTATTTTGAATATTTCCTTAAGAAAAATCCTTCTGTTATTCCATTTAGTTGTAACCTCGCCAACCAACTAACAATTCACATCCACCTTAGGTATAGACCCTTTGCACTCTTAATGTTCTGCCTCTGTATATCATATACAGCACAACTGTGTACTACCATAGTTACCATAACTATATACACATTTGCCCTAAGCCCCCGCCACATTGCCAACTGCCACAGTCTGACACATGTTCAAATCTGTTCTGTTAAACATATGTTTTTCTGTTAACCAGCTGTCGCACCCCTACGAACGACAACCCTCAGAAGTCGAAACTTGTGCGAGCTAAGGATTAACGAGGTCTTACCTTTTAACGTGTGATTCCTAACACGGATAGGACGATAGCAAGTGAAGATCGATCGTTCACACTAGGGCTTGAACCACCGACCAACACGGCAGTCAATTCGAGTGAGTGAACAAAGCACCCACGCCGAACCGCTTGGCTACCGACCGACCAACCAATGTAGTGCGGCTTACGACTTTTCTCAGGCCCCCGCCACCTCGCCAACTGCCCATCGCGCCCTGACAATCTTAGCAACTTCCAAGATCGATTCAAACCCCACACTGATTTGCAGTTACGACTACAGCTTGGTGCAAGTAGTGCGACCAAAAGTCCCTTTCAAGCCCTCGCCACTTCTCCTACTGCCCATCGCACCCTGACCAAACCCCACAGGTTTGCTGTTACGACCTACTGCCTGGAGCAAGTGCAGCGACCTCAAAACTACCATTAGTGCTCGGCCTCTCCCCTGGTGGCTTCTGACTCTGTCTCAGAGTCATTTTCATTGTTTTCTTGGTCAGAGACATCCAACTCAACAGGAATATGGCACTCGGGCATCTTTCTTAAGTTTTCATGACTATATTTGAATGTTCTATTATTACTTAATGATTTTAGATTATACCGATCGCCGTCAAGAACCTCAGTCACCATAAACGTACCTCGAAACTTCAGGTCTAACTTTGTCTGATTTCTTTTCTCATTTTTAATCAATACAAAATCTCCAACATTAAATCGGACTACTTTAGCTTTATTTCCATCAAATCTAGATTTATTATACTCAGCGTTACGTTCAATACTAACAATCGCATTCTGCCGTACGTCGGAGAAATCAATTTTTTTCTATCAGCCTGATCAGTCATTATTCCAAAAGGCCTGGCTACTTTACCGATTAGTAAATCTAATGGACTAGCTTTAGTGACTCGATTAGTAGTGCAATTTATTGCTAGATGAATTTCATCTTATGCGGCTTGCCAAGAGATTCCACTCGTTTTGGCTGCCGTAAACATACTTTTAAGGGTGCTCATTACTCTTCCTACCTGACCATTTGCTCGACTAGAACCCGTATCTATTAAATGTAATTTTGAGTCTTGTGAGTTACAATATTCTTGAAATTTTTCAGTCGTTAAACATCTACCCTGATCCGCTATTATACGCGTAGGTGGACCAAACAAAGATATAGCAAATTTTAAGGCTCTAATACCATGAAGGGTGTCAATTTTGCGAGTATAATATGCTAAAACAAATTTTGTAAATGCATCTATCAACAATAACATCGAGTCGATGTCGAGTGTCTTTTTCCATCCTAAATGCATAATGGATTCATGTACGTGATTAATTACCGACCACCTAAAAGCGCGCGGAACAATCGGTAAACAATGAGTTTTACCTCGCCTTTGAATTTTTCGATACAGTAACTCAGATCGTAATTCATATGTTTTAGCAAGATCTGGCGCTAGCTCGTCATTTTCTAGCTCTGTTGTTATTTTGGAGATTTCAGAATCACGACGTTGTTCTGCAAGAAGCCAATCTTTATTATTACCGTAAACGATCGACCATGCATATAATGACGAAAGAATTTAACTGCATTAAATACTGCTAACGTTTCTAACTCATATGAATGATATTTTGATTCAGCTGGACTAGTCGCTTTACTGTAATATTCAATAACTCGATTCAAACCACTTAATTTTTGCATTAAGATTGCACCATAACCTTCGGAACTAGCGTCCGTGTGTACTTCGATAGGGAGATTTGGATTAAAAATCATTAAGACTGACTCATTATTCAGCACTGAAATTATCTTTTGACGAATCTTTTCATGTATTTCGGTCCATTCAATATTTCTATTATTACCGGAGGTCAGTCGATACAAAGGTTTCATGACCTGTGAAAATTTAGGAATGAATTTACGGAAGTAGGACGAGAGACCGATAAACTGTCTCACTTGGGTTATGGTTTGGGGTGCAGGTAATGATGTTAGAGCTTCAATCTTTCGAGAGTTGGGTCGAACTTCGCCAGCTTTAATCTCGTATCCTAGATAGTTTATTGAAGTTTTGAGAAATGAACATTTGGAAAAATTAAAAGAAAATCCGGCTTTGATTAAAATGCTGGCAACTTCTCGAATTCTTTTTAGCGCTTCTTCGATAGTAGAGGCAATTATCATAATATCGTCCATGTAAACTATAACATACGTTTACGCGAGATTTCCGAGAGCCTTCATAACGGCCCGTTGAAAAACAGATAGTGCATTTTTTAAGCCAAACGGCATGGTTAGATATTCAAATTGTCCATCAGGAGTAACGAACGCAGTACGTTCGATAGAATCCGGATAAACAGGGATTTGGTGAAACCCGCTAGCCATATCTAGACATGTGAAATATTTTGCGTTACTTAATCGGGCTATTTGATCAGAAATGAGAGGTAATGGAAATTTATTATCGATAGTATTATCATTCAATTCACGGTAATCTACACACAAAGGATCAGAGCCATCTTTCTTTTTGACGAGTAATTTAGGACTGGCAAACGGGGAACAACAAGAGCGAATAACATTTGCATTCAACAATTCGTTAACTCTATCTCGAACTACCTACCTGCCTTTCTTCGGCACTAAGACGGTACAGTCGTCTTCGTACTTCGAGTTGGCCGGTGATTATACGGGCACTTGGAAACCCCTGAATAAACGAACTATCAAATTCTTTCAAAACAGAAATGAGCTTCACTTTACCATCCCCAGTCACATCAGTGTCAACATTATTTAAATCAATTTTACTATTAGTTTCAGCTTTATTGCACGCATAAATTTGCCCACTCCTAAATATTTCGAGACTATCGGAAGTTATATTTACAATAAATACCCGTCCAAGAATTCACGACCAATAATTTTGTCGTATTTTAAAAAATCATCAGGAANATAAAAATAGATATTGGTAAAAATAATGATTTATCTCATTCACATATTAAACTAATTTCTAATTGTCTATATTTTGATGCATACACCTTAACAAACATAATATAATTACTGTCTACCTGATTTTAATTATGAACATAGGTACTTGTATCAGACAGGTAGCATATTAACAATTATGACTGTTACCAATTCATAACATTGGATTCCAAAAATTAAGGAATATATCCTATATACTATCAAGATATAAATATCATGAGATATATCCGATATATCATGATACGTCTGTAAGAGTTTGGAGAAGGGTAGTTTTTGCTGACTAGTTAGGATCAAAACAAGCTTCTCTAGTTTTGATCTTAACTTATCATGATATATATCATTGGATATATATCCTCCAAACGCTGCTGATTGTGAATACTCATTTAGCAAGTTATACTTAGTAAGTTATATCAATCAATAAATTTTTCAGAAATGGCTGGAATTAAGTGTGCTTCTTTCAACTGTGGACTAAGTAAGCCATCAGATCCTACAATTAAGATGTACCGATTTCCTGTGATTGACGCTGCCAGATGTCAAAAATGAATCATACACTCGGGTGAGTTATTCTTCCGACCTCATTATATTTTTTAAGTTGAAAGTGAATGAAGCAATGTAATACAATTCTCGAAATCAAATTTAAATTTTTGTGATATGAGTTCTCATGTTCATGATTTGTGTTCAAGTTAATTTTTATTTTTAATCATTATATATACCACTAGCAGTACTAGAGGGTTTCACAGGCGTAACATTTTTATGAATATATCTGCATTCACGATTCGGCCCTTCTTGGTAATTTTCGGTTCTCGGCGTGCGGATCCTCAAGCATGAAGTTTTTTAGCCTTGAACCTTTCTCGAAAAATAGGCTGCTTTATGCCAAAATATTGTTGTCAAATCGGATTATTATTTTCTGAGATTATTGCCGATATTGAATAATTTATCTGGTAATGAGCTAAACTCAATTCGTACAAATTTCATTGCTGGATCTCATAAAGCGAAATCCATTGTAACTTACGGCTTATTCAACGTATATCATCAAGTATTTACTATGGCCTTTCTCAATAGTAGTTTTTATTCATGTATAGGTATAAATATGAAATAGGCATGTGTAAACCTATATCGATGTTTATTGTTTCAGGTAATGTAGCCTTATCAGATCCAAGTCCAAAATCGTTAAGAAATAAGCAAATTTGTAGGAAGCATTTCGATGAAGTGTTCAATCAATCAAAAAAACTGTCTATTACTGCTGTACCATTTCGCTACATCCGTGATAAGAGTTCAGAAAGCGAGACGGAAAAGGAAAATGTGGACGATGGAATGACGCAAATCAATGTTGTCCCAGGTGTTACCTTTTAACGTGTGATTCCTAACACGGGTTGGACGATAGCAAGTGAAAATCGATCGTTCAGTCTGGGGCTTGAACCACCGACCAACCCGGCGGTCGATTTGAGTGAGTGAACAAAGCACCCACGTTGAACCGACCGGCTACCGACCGACCGACAATTGAAGGTTTCGAGGATCTTGGCGAATTTGAGAGGAAATCTTCTGCTAGTCAGGCTCTTGTTCTGATGATCAGAGGAATTTGTTGCAAGTGGAAAATTCCTATTGCCTACTTTGTATCGGATGATGGGGTGTGCTATGAATAGATGTTCCTCATCTATTGAAATGTGTAAGAAACAATTTTATCAACAGTAGTTTTGTACTGAATGGAAAGTACATATGCTTTTCCGACATAAGGAAAGTGTATGACCTGGATAAACAGAGCACATCCGGAAAAGCGTTGTTGAAACTCACCGATAAATACCTCAACCCGAATTCTTTTCAAAAAATGAATATGAAATTAGCTGCCCAATTATTAGCCATAGTGTTTATGCTGCCATAAATATATCCACGAGAACTGGTGAACTTGTTTCGAGTACAGCTGAAAATACAGATAACTTTGTTGTAGCAATGGACAATTTATTCGATGCTCTGAATAGCACACGTTTACATACAAAAAAAACCCTGCAATCGTGTTTTGAGTGATACCAACCTAGAAGTATATGCTGCTATAAATGCAGGGTACGACTTACTGAAAAATCTTTGGAAAGTTGAAAATGGTAAATTAACCAGACCTGATAGTTTTCATGGCTTTCTTAAAACCATAATCGCAGTGAAATAATTTGCAAATGATCAAAGAAATGAAGGTGTCCAATTATTTATTTACAGGAAGGTCAATTCAGGATCCACTTGAAAATCAATTTAGGATCCACTTGAAAATCAATTTTGTGTTTATCACGAGAGAGGACGATATAACGAAAACCCAACAGTAAAAGCATTTCGATCAGCTTTTAAAATCAATGTAGTCACCAATTTAATGAAGCCATCTAGAAGTGCCAATGCAGGCAGTAAACCAGATGATGACGATAACATATTTGTACCAGCAGATGAAAATGAAGCACTTGCTTTGTTGAATGTTGAAGAAGAATCATCATTTTCAGAAACGGATTCATCCAGCAGTTTATTGCAGGTTATTTGATCAAAAAATGTTTCAATCATTTGAAATGTAAAGACTGTAAAGTTACTTTGGAAGTTTCTGAAGACATTGACAATGAACAAGAGCTTTTAATATTTCATAAAAATTACGATATATTATCAATTATTAAACATACCTGAACAATCCATCATTAATACAATGAAAATATTATTATTTCTTGCAGACGAATATATGCTGTGTTTGATTCCAATCTTCTTTACTTTATATTTCTTATTATGTTCATTTCTCGGGCAAGGGCCAGAAAACGTAATACACGCTAACATATTTTTTAGAAGCCATATGTTATTGCTGAATACTTCGCTTCCCCATTGCCCAACTTCGAATGTCAATTGCATGATACATAACGCCCTGACGTGTTTGAGACACCCTGTATACATCTCTCATTGGGATCGCACGTTAAAATAAATGGACTACTTCACATAATACAAGCGAGTATCATCCAAACATTATTTTTAAGATTGTGCTGTCAGATGTAATTCAATCTCTGTATGGGGGTAAACATTTTTTTTTTAGTGAATGTCCTCTTTGATGAACATTGCACAAATAAATGTCGGATTTAATTCAATATCTGTTGGGTGAGTAGTTGTTTTGTGAGGGCTACGTCTCCTTACACTTCGAAAACAAAATTTTGAATTACCCCTGTATAACATGCTCGATGGTTTCACACTTTGCAATTTGAGAGCAGTAGGAGATTTGAGCCGGTTCTAAGCCTCCCCCCACCACTATGACGTATTAATTGCTTTTTTTATTGTTGTTTAGTGAAGTCAAGGCGATGTGACCTTGAAGTGTCTGGTGCATGGATCGTTCAGAATTTTTATTCCGGTTTTAAGTCTCCCCTCACCACGATGACGTATTAATTGCTTTTTTTATTGTTGTTTAGTGAAGTCAAGGCGATTTGACCTTGAAGTGTCTGGTGCATGGATCGTTCAGATTTTTTTTTTTCATATGAGTGTGTGGGTGCGTGCGTGCGTTCGTGTGTGTGTGTGTGTGTGTGTGTGTGTATGTGTGTGTGTGTGAGAGCAAGATGTTCACTCCACGACGTGTGGCTGAGTAATGCGTATTCATCGGTCTGCCCTCACCTCTCTCGATGCAGTGAAGGCTGTGACGTAACGCATCGCTCTAGCCTCGCTATCGTAAACGCATCATTGGGAATATGGGGATTCAAAATAGATCATTAAAGCAAACACATGGCGGCAATGCAATGGAGTATACAAGGGTGTATCAAAATTTTGTTTTCGAGGTGGGGGAGACATAACTCTCAAATTACAAAGTGCGATACCATCGAGCAAAGCGTTCTAGATATGAAGAAGGAAAAAATGGTTAACGTTATGCATGGGTGGTTCAACATTTTGTTTTCGAAGTGTAGGGAGACGTAGCCCTCACAAAACAACTACTTACCCATACAGATATCGAATTACATCCGACATTCGTTTGTGCAATGTTTATCAAAGAGGAGATTCGCTAAAAAACAACTACTTACCCATAGAGATTGAATTACATTTGACAGCCCGAAGATAGTCTCAAAGTGTTGTCTACTTCATACGCCAAATAAGCTGCTCTGTACAACTTTTGTAATTAATTCAGAATATGGAAATATCGTACGAATGTTTCCACGAAAATCGCCATTGATGGTTGTCATCAAACGTCAAGTAGGCCTGTAGATATAGACATAATTTTTCCAAAATGTAATGGTATTTGAAAAAGATTTAAAACTTCAGTGGAATGAAGAGTATGTTCAATTGGTATTGAGTCCGATTTTGCAATTTTTTTTCCGAACGGAAGATGTTGAAATCGATGACTCGATGAATTCTCGCTTTATAAGCGCGGAAAAAATTGCAAAAGTTCTGTAAACTTTCATAGTGTTGACAAATAACAGTTCACGTCTTCTGATAAATTTGAAACCATTCAAACAAAACGGAAATATTTGTTTTATCAAAAAAGTATGTTTTCAATTCAAATTTTACGAAGAGAGTTCCAAAAGTTGTGCAAATTCGGAAAAATAACTAAAATATTGTTCTTAAGAAGTGATTTAATTTGCATCCTCTTGCGTCGAAAGGAAAATATATTTTTTCATATTTTTTTATTTTTTTTATTAAAATAAGTATTGGGATTTCTACANTGGAGGAAAACAAAGTAAACCCAAATTCCAATTGAATGATATTGTACGTATAAGCAAGCACAAAAATATTTTTGAAAAGTCTTACACTGCGAACTTTACCACGGAGCTCTTCAAGATTGTTAAAATTAATAAAACCACCCCACGACCTATAATCTTGAAGATATGAATGAACAACCTATTAGAGGATGTTTTTACGAAGAAGAGTTATTACAAACCAAAAATCCTGACGTATATCTGATTGAGAAGGTGTTGAAGAAAAGAAGAAATAAAGTATATGTAAAGTGGTTAGGCCTTCCTAGCGAACAAAATTCTTGGATTGATGAATCAAATATGGTTTAAATGTATCTACTATTGTATTTATGAATCTTGACTCGATAAATGTAATACTGGAATATTTTCAAAATCAGTGTGATCGATATCAACAAGTGGTGAACCATCTTCACCAATCAATAACGGCATAGAGCTCATGATAATGATTATTTAGGTCTGAGGAATGACATGTGATAGCAATAGAATGTGAATAGGAAAGGTGATGATGTTACTGATACTTCACCTTTTATAGAAGAAAATAAACTAGCGCATGCGCTCTTTCATCAACTGGCACATGCGCTCTTTCACAAAACTGTTCACGCATGTGACGATCTTCGTCATTTAAGAGGAACACTCTGTGTTGCATGCATTTTTAAAATGAGAGAAAATAATACAAATGAATTCAAAATGATATATTCATTAATAACAGAGGACAATAACGGTAATAAAAATCAAAAGTGTTAATGTGTCGCTGTTGATGTGGAATGTTCTTTCACTCTCCTCCTCAATATTTGTTGTTCATGTGTCAGACACCAACATTGAAAAAAATGAATTCTCCACATAAATCCCAAGTACTTTTACATGTAGTGCATACATGATTCTAGCAATTCATAGAATATGTATCACAACGCAAACAACGTTGCAGCGGAGCTGGAACGGCAGCTCAGGTACCACAAATATTTCTACAAATACCTATATTATTCAATATTATAGGTTCGGAACACTTCAGGCACTGTAACTGTTGTTGACGATAATCAGATTTTGTTCGCTTCGGTGGATGAGATGGAGGCGATAGTTGAATCCGCGGCACACAATCACTACACATACAAGTACATGGATTAATTGCTTTCTTAGGCAAAAGAAGCACACAATAGCCCCCGCAATCATCATTGGATATACGCACACTTTTGGTTTTTTCATTCCACTCTTTTGGAAACGGCATTTTACTAATACGATTAGAAACTCTGACTGCTCTCTCCTATACCGACATTCTCCATTTATACAAATTACCACCATGTGAAAGTATAGTGGGAGAACTTCTCCTTCTCACAAGCATGACTTCATCATACCAACTTATGTTTTGAGATGCTCTCGAAATTTTCAAACGTTAGTATATTTTCAGGTACCATTTTCCCATATTTATTGACTTTGAAATTGGTTGATGGTGTTGTAGTACTCAAGTGATTACAATCATTTATCTTATGACGTAATAGTAATTGCTCATTAGAAAAATATAATAAACATCCATCACAAAAATATTTCTTTATTCATGAGCTTGAAAGATCTTTGATCCAACAATAATGACTATTACCGAAATCATCTGTGATAAGTAACAAATTGACATGTCTCCTAAGTCTTCTCTGAGATTAACGTAATGGTCCAATTATTTCATACATTATTTCACCCTTCTCGAATTTACTTTCTAAACCATACACATTAACTGAAATATCATTCTTGTCCTCAAATTTCACAATATCCTTCAAATTTACCGGAAAATTCATACCTGTTACATCTATGACAGTATTGAAATGTGGATATGATGAAACTTCTGACGTTTTATCGATTGCAGGATGTAGTGCTTATAATTTTTTATTGAAAAGATATGAAAACATAAGAGACTATTATGAAACGCTCACTATCTTCAATTGGAAAATGCCTCGAAAATTACTGACAACAATGCTAATTTCCAGAATTTCGGAAAACGTATTGACACTTTCAGTGAAAACACAGCAGATTCAAAAAATTTGATTTTACCAACTGACAAGTGGAGTTTTCTTATTTTGGACGTTTAGGATTCAGATACCGTCTCCTGATTTAAAATTGATAGTGGATATGAAGCGATTCTCACCTATAATTCACTTTACCAATTCGTACTCAATGTAGTGCCTTGGATAGAGCAGCGGACTGCTCTAAAAAAAAACAAAAATATGAATCAAAATTGCATACCCCTCCCAAAGTCTTTCTTTCCAATTTAAATCCCACAAGATTTTTTCATGCTCAAGTGAAACTCGCTATATGCTCCGTTTGTAAAGCTGAACATCAAATTTATACATAGGTACAGTTTTTATCAATAGCAGTGAGATATCTTTACAACATGGTCAAGACACAAAGAGGGTGTATCAGTTGTCTGGGTTCCACAAACAGTGTGCTTCTAGATTATGTTGTGCGAATTGTGGACAATCGCATCATACTTTGTTGCATTTTGGCGATGTTGCTTCTTTTCCAAAATGTCATCGAGAACATCAAAAAGTCTTAGAGTTTTTCGGGATAAAATCAACCCCAACACCGAATATATACATTTTCAAAGCGTACAGAACAACCCCCGTACAGCTGTTAGAATTGCTATGGAAGCATTCTGTACTAGCCCCGTGGATAGCTTGTTGGTCGAGGCAAGAAAACCTCCCTTTAAGATTCTCCGGGAGTATCTCACATATGCTTACATATACAGATTGTCAGCAACCAAAAATGATCCTTCTTATAGAAATATATTTTCCAACTGTTTTATACAAATATTAGAGCAACGCCAAAATATTCCTCTCTCCCATTACGCCGGACTTTCCAAAATAGACCACAATCCATTAATCATTCATAAAGTACTTCCGACGAATATAAAAATTTTCTCACCATGGATAATGGACCTACCACTATGTAACATATATCTTTTGAAATATACCAAAATTGACACACCTACAACAAATCTTTGCAGAACTTGTCTCCCAGTACCAGAACTTCACTATTTTATACACCGATGCCTCTAAATCCACCGAGAGTGTAGGAGCTGCAATGATAATAGGCGATGCAAAGTACAGCTATCGACTTCCAGCGGAATCCGAGATTTATACAGGAGAACTACATATATGTCATACACAAAGCAATTGAATATTGCAGCATATTCGAGAGAAATTTTGTCATCTTAAGTGTCAATTCATGGCCTCCAACAACTCTATCCTGAAAACTCATTTTCAATTCGTGGGAGTGGAGTGGGAGTGGGAGTGGAAAATTTTAAGCGAATAGACACGCATATACATTTTCTGGGTTCCTTCCGACACGGGAATCGTGGGTAATGACATGGCTGACACTAGCTCGCGAGAGTTGCTCAAATCATCAAGCTCAACAAATTTCACAAATTCCTTATGGTTACTTTTACAATAACATAAAACAGCTTACGATCAATAACTGGAAAGCAAAAGAACTGAGAGAGATTAACCCACACATGGAAATCCAAAATTATAAGGAATTTCCGCGGAAACACCAAGTCATTCTCATCCGCCCCTAAGAATTTTTTACGCCAGATTTTGTCATGAGCAATTCATGAGAAAACTAAAATCCTATAAGATGTTGTTTTTGTGATGAACTCATTAGTGTTGAACAAACACATCATTATTGACTGCCCTGGATATCAACTGAAAAGGAGTTCTTCGAACCTCAATCGTGAATTTAGTAGTGCCTTAAATGTGTATTTCAAAATGAAATTTCGAAACATTCATCTCTCCCAAAGTACCTAAATCGTAGGTTTTGGTAAATGCTTCCTGGAAAACAACTACTTCCCCGGCTAATACCCCGCTGAACATTGAATTATATCCGCCAGTCATATATGCAAGATACTTTTCTTTTCTGATTGATTCGGCCGTTACTTGATGAATAAAATATTGAAAACTCAACTTCAGTTGGTAAATATATGAAATTGAAAATAAAGTCTATGAAATAAATTATAGACTCTTTTTCGACCCTGGTGAGCTAGCAATGCCACTTTGAATTTTTATATTTATTTTTGGGCCATAATTTTTGGCTAAATTTGTACTCTATACACGAATTTTTTGCTCTTCATTTGAAGAAGATTTGCGAGCTTAACATTAAGCTATCGGAACCCAACTTCAGAGAAGACATTTTCTTGAATCGAACTATGTCATAATTTCAGGTGAATTTTAGGGTCCTATTGCTCCCTATCGCCGATTCTCTATGCCTTGTTTTTTTTTAATTCGTGGGTTCTGCTAGTTTTACCGTTAAGCTGACAGAATCAAATCGAAATCCTTCACTTGCAATAATTTTAGGCTCATTTTAGGTTCCTTCATTACGATACTGAACATTTTCTGTCAAACACGATTAAAGTCAGAAATAATTTTTCGAAAATATCGTTCAACTATGGATGAGAAAGAAATATATTGAGAATTTTGGCCCATTTAAGGTTTGTCGACTGTCCATGTGTTGTTTAAAAAAATTGTGAGTTCTGCTCGAAATCCTTCACTTTTCGAAAAATTTTAACTTGCAATAATGTTAAGCTCATGTACGGCTGTTCACTGTCGAACAGTTTGTTGCTACTCGTTTGAATCGAATATTTGGGAGACTCGCACGGTAGATGGGTAAATAATTGTTTGAAAATATTCTTTTAACGTGGTTGAAACAGAAATATATTGAGAACTTTAGGCTTCTATCCCCATCCATCTTGGACTTTCCAAGTGTGTCTGATGTATTTACCCAAATATTTAATTCAAACGAGGAGCAAAAAATTTTCAGTATCGTGATGAAGTAGCTCAAAATTATTGCAAGTCATAATTTTCCTAAAAGTGAAGGATTCCAATTTGGTTTTGCCAGCTTAAATGGTAAAGCTAGCAGAACCCACTGATTTTTTCGAAACTATTCATAGAATGTGGCGATGGAGGTGACAGTTCTCAATATATTTCTATCTCTCCCACATTGGAAGAATTATTCCAAAACAATATCCTCTACCACGTGTGCAGAGATAGTCACCCAAATATTCAATTCAAACGAGGAGCAAAACAATGTTCAATATCGTAATGAAGGAACCTAAATTGACTCTGAAATTATCACAAGTAAAAGTTTTACAAACAGTGAAACCTAACGGTAAAGATAGCAAAGCCCACTTGAAACCACATCAAAAGTCGGCATTAGAAGGCCTAATATAATATTTTTCTTTATAATTTTCAGCGGCTTTTGAATCATTAGTGTACCTTGGATCGATGTATATAAATAATTGTTTTTTCTGCATATCGGCCGCTGCTTAAGACCCAATGGTCGCGATTCATAACTGTTCCAATTATGAAAAGAAACATTTTTGATGTATCCATAATTTCAGGTAGCTCGTCAAAAAATCAATTCTAGATCATATCCGCATATCCCAGAAATTATATTCCTTCATAAATGGCTCAAATCTGGAATCAATTGCCCAACTCTTTATGCTCACATTAATATTCATGTTCCCTCTAGAAAAACACGAAACAATCTAACTTTTGTAACAGATTACCATAGGTGAAACTATGGAATGCGGTTTCGTCCTATAAATACATTTTCAAACGTATTCATTAAACTTAAAATGAATGATAATTACCCCTTATATAACACCACTTTAGGTAATAACATAGGTACTTAATTGAGTACCTGAATTTTGTTTACCCGTGACAATGTGGGTATGCTAATTTGAAAACCGGTGAGTAAACTAGATCGATTGGATCATTTAGCAGGTAACACCCCCAATGCTCATGCTTATGAATTTCTAAAGATTCCAAATAATTGAGATTCCAAACCTTGCTTGTGGTTGCATTCCAAGGAATGGTTTGAAAACGTCGAATCTTTTTACCTAGTCTGAAGGACCTTTCATGTTCAGCATACCGTTTTGAGAAATTTCGACCACATTGTCCCACATAAACACTATTACACTCAGGACACTTAAGCTTATAAACTCTAAATTTTTCCATCTTGTCCACTTTATCTTTGGCATTGAAAAGGAAATTAGATAACCTGGCATGTGGTCTTATAGTGTTTATGTGTGACAATGTGGTCAACATTTCTCAAAACGGTATACCTACTGAACATTAACATTAAAGGTCCTTCGGACTAGGTCGACGTTTTGACGCTTTCAAACCATTGCTTGGAATGCAATCACAGGTTCCCGAATCCAAACGATACAGAAATTTTGCACTATGCAAGCAAGGGTTAGAAACTCAATTATTTGGAATCCTTAGAAATTCATAAGCATGAGCTAAATGGTTTTCAAATTAGCATACCCACATTTGTCACAGGTAAAAAAATGCAGGTACTCAATTAAGGTAAGTACCTATGTTATTGCCTACATTGGCGTTATATGAGGAGTAATATTATCATTCAGTTTTACTGTAATGGATAAGTTTGAAAATGTCCTTATATGACGAAACTGCAGTAGCCTTATTTACAAATAAAAGTTGTAAAAAACATAGAAATATTCATTTCTCGTTTTTATTATATATTTCACTTTATTTCAATTCACTATTGTACCTGTTTATATTAATATATAATTCGTAATCAAATTGGACAAAACACTAATTGATACAGTTTATTGTATGATGTTTTGCTATACAATAGCTTTCTCAAGCATAGACTAAAAGTAACTTCTAAATTACAACCATTTTATACTCTAACACTCTAACGCATTACCTACTCGTATGCCGAATTTTTAATGAATGAATTTACCTAAAAGGTTATGTATGAATTCATTAACTATATCAATAAATTTTTGGAATTGAATATCTCGCCATTATTGAATCTCTTCATTTCCAGGTAAAAATAGTTAGGTATATTTACGATACTTTCGAATCAGTCCACAGGAAAATAGTAAAAGTAACTGCAGTTGCTAAGAGGCCCACTAGCAACTTTAAAATCGATTTCTGCAACATCAGAGGACTCAACTCAAGTATAAACTCAGTGTATGAACTTCTCCAATCAACTAGTCCTCATATTATTGCACTCACAGAAACCAAAGTCAGTGCTTCAAGAAACCCCGTCAATTTTCTACATCTCTATATAATACCTATAATAAGCAGCGGACTTACTCAGATTATAAATGAGCCAACCAGGATTCCTGACCGTGATGGAGAATATGCTAGTGTTCTGGATCTATATCTAACAACCAATCCAGAAATTTACAGTCACCGTAAGATCACCATTGGGATCTCCTTACCACAAACTCATTTCAGTGTTTAGTGAATTACCGATAAATTTCGGGAACCATCTAAGCTGCGCAAAGTTTGGCATTACAAATCAGCTGAATGGGAGGATCTTCAAGACCATTTCCGAAATTTCCCCTGGCTAGATGTTTGTTTCTGCTCTAAAGATCCATCAACTTGCGCTTCTAAAATCACAGAAGTTATTCTATCATCCATGGATGCATATATTTCTTTTTCGATGAAACGACCTTCTAACTGCAAACCTTGGTTCAACGAAAATTACGAGCAAGCTGTCGCCTCCGAAAATCTCGCCTATCGGCAGCGGCGCAAACCAAACTAGGTTTGTTCATGCACGCAACAGCTGCAAACGTAAGATAAATGAAAGCAAAGACCTTCACAATCAAATAATTAGGGATAAACTGCTTGCCAATCTCAACGGGGTCTAGATCTTTTGGGTTGGTAGCTAAAGCTGTTAATCAGAACTTTCCAAAATCCACAATTCTAGCACTGACACAAGTGAATGGTTTAATTGCAACAACAACCATAGAACAATTTGTGTCCCACTGCACAGTCGATTTTCTGGAAAAGGCACCGCTCACTATTCCCACACTAGAATCCATAATTCTGGAAATTATTTTTCGACAGCGTCTAGTCAGGCGAATTTGGAAACAGCGCAATATCAACAAGGCATCTGGTCCTGATGAAGTGCCCGTCATCGTACTTGAAAAGTACGCAAATGAACTCCCACCAGTATTTTGCAGACTTTTCAAACTGTCATACAAAAAAGGGGTGTTTCCTTCTTGGAAGATTGCTCACGTTCAGCCTATTCCCAAAAAGGTCACGAAAACTCTTCCAAATAACTATAGACCAGTCGCCATATCCTCAAATATTTGGAAGCCTTCAACATCTTTAGCGATCATCGATATGGCTTTCGGAAACAAAGATTAACAGATGACCTTCTACCGTATGTCACCCATATTTGGAATAACGCAATCGAGAAACATGGAGAATCAAGAGCTGTTGCGCTTGATATTTCTAAGGCCTTTGACCATGTGTGGTATAAGGGTTTGCTGGCCAAACTTCGATACTGTGGCTTTTCGGATCACTTTTGTATATGGATGGCTCTTTAGCTTCCTGAAAGATCGTTCCCTGCAAGTGGCCGTCGATGGATATCTCTCGAATACTTTCACCATCAACGCTGGTGTTCCCCAGGGATCCATATTGTCTCCAACCTTTTTTTAATTGTATATCAACGACTTATTGGAAAAAACTAAGAATCCAATATATTGCTTTGCTGACGACAGCACACTTATCTCGTCATTCCGTTTGGATTCTAGGACATCGACTGCGGATTCACATCTTCACCGGCAGCATTAGATTGCATATTTTCATGGGGATCTAGAGGTGATTTCGAATTGGTGTAAAAGTAACCAGGTTCAATTAAATGTCACGAAAACCCAGGCATCAGTTTCCTTCAAAATGATAAATGTCTCCTAACCGGATATTATAATGTCAAGTCAGACAATTCCGCTTTCTGCTTCGATAATTTTGTTGGGGGTTAAAATGGACACCAATATGTCTTGGCACAATCACGTCGCTGGAATTGCAAAGGCTGCTTCTCAAAAGCTTAGAACACTGTTCTGAACCAAAAAGGTGTACCTCAGCAACTTTTGATGCTTTATAATGCTCAGATCAGACCTTTGGAGTATTGTTCTCATGTATAGAGAAATACGCGACGGACTGTGGCTGCTCATCGTTTTGAGGTTCAACTCAATACATCTCGAACTTCACTGTTTAAGAACACTTTCATTTGGAAAACGGCTTTTCTGAGGAATAAACTTCCTGAGAACAAATGGATTCAATCTCCAGCGATTCAAATCCAATGTGAATCACTACTTTCACATAGGCACCGCTCTATGAGCGCCTTAAGGATTTTCCCGTAGTGCTTGTGTTTTGTCCTTAAAAACTAATAGAGATTATACAAAAATATTAGTACAATAATGAATGTGATAGTCAAATAGGTAAACCATGTGATGTGCTTGGTTAGGTCAAGAGTTTTTGAATAAGATTCCAATTTATACTTGGCGATATCCAAATCGTCGACGTTTAAGTCGTTTAGTTTTAGTGGCTTCAGCTTCGGGGGGCTCGATTTATCCGGGATCTCGTTACAGCAATCGTTTGGAATTAGGACTGGATGTGATCCATAAGAAACATTTGACAATATTGAAAATCTGGAATCCGCTTCATTTTTCGTGATTTCGATAAATGCACTGCAATCGGTTTCGAGAGTCGCTATGGAATTTTTGATGATTAATTTCGTTTTCGGGTTCTTTCCCGAAAGTATTATAAGATATAATTTTTTTTCAATTTTGTGCACTTTATAGCTTTCGCTGAAGAAAAGAGAACTTGGACAGTACATTGGAATTTTTCTTGAACCCCTGAACATTTGGGCTTCACAAAAATGCATTTTTGTTCAATTGGATACGCGAACATATCCCAGCAACAATTCAATTCGGTGTATTAGCGGTTTACAAACACTCATGTCTGTAATTGGTACGAACATCAAAGAATCATCGTCTTTCGCGATATATTGTTGAATGGTTGACAGAATATGATGCAATCCTGTTCTATTGTCAAATATCAGGATATGATATAAATGGTATAAGGAATACATTTCAGGGTCTATTAGTTTGATTTTGAGTATAAAAACCAAGTTGGATTTGGTTTGAAATGCTTCAAGCTCTTTCATTTCAAGATATTGAACAACTTTCTCTAATTTTGGAGAAAGTGGAAGGTTATTCCTCCTTAAATTTTGAGATATTTCTAACAAGATATTTCACCAAGTGTTCAGGTGTTATGATTGAAGAATGAATGATGTTCAATCGTGCAAATGTGATAAAATCTTGAGTTTTGCTTCTATTTGACTCATTCTGTCATTCAATTCTATTATCGACTTTTCCATTACTTCTATATCTTCGTTGAAGGTTTGTTCGTCAACTTGTAATTTTCTTATAGTTGTGTTGAAATTTTAAATAACAGAAGTAGTTACCGATATTTGTTTTTTTAATAGGTTTTCTAATTGATGTTCATCGTTATTTAGTCTGTTTATAGAATTAGTTTAAATTCATCATCAGAGGAGTCAAGGTTGCCAGTGATTGATTTGAAAATACTTCCTATGCCATCAATGAGACTTCTTTTGTATCTTTTTGTATCAAACGTAATTTCTTGAAATTTCAATTGAATCGATTTTGCTATTTGAGTGAGAAGGCTTATGTCCAAAGGTGAGAAGTCCAAACGATCTGATATTTTAGAGTACCTAAACATATCAATCAATGGCGTGAATATCGAGTTGGTGGAAGAAGCGAAAAATCTTGAAGTCATCCTTGACCACACTCTCAGATTCGAAAAGAACTTGAATGACTTAATACGACGTGCATATTTTTCTTTAAAATTCATATATGGAGTTAGGCAGTATCTTCCACTAAAATTGAAATTAGTATTATGTGAAGCACTAGTTTTATCACATTTTAACTATGCTGATACTGTCTGTGGACCTCATTTGAGTGAGCAGTATAAAGTAAAATTCAAAAAGTACAAAACTCGTGCTTGAGACTTATTTATGGAATAAGACGTTCTCAGAGAATTTCTCATAAGCTTAAAGATGCCTATTGGTTGGTTGGCATGCCGCCAACCTATTCCATAAAATTATTCTTACCAGAAAGCCTGCTTATCTTTTCTTTCTTTTCGAACGGATGTTCATAACGTCAATATCAGGTTCAGGGGAACACTTACTCCACCTTCTTTTAAAACATAATTTTTCCGCAGGTGTTTCAGTTATCAAATATGCCATGTGATGAATGACCTTCCCCTCGAATTACGTACAGCTGGGTTCCAAAAATTCAATTATAATCTATTTAGCCATTTATTCAATTATCTCTTTTATATCGGTAGGTGTAGACCAAGACTCGCCGAATAAACACTGTCTTATTGACGATAACTCCGGACACTCGCATAAGACATGCCTGACAGTTTCATCTTCCTGTTCATACATCCTGCATAGAGGTGTGTCCACTAGTCCCATAATATGGAGGTGTGTCCTTAGTTGACAGTGGCCAGTCAGAAATCCTTCTGTTAAGCGTAGGTTTTTCCTGGTCATCGCCAGATATTTCTTCGGCGCCAGCTTCCCAGGGTGATCCTGGCAAGACTGCATCCTTTGATTCCATCCCATCTCTTTTGGGATTGAGCATGGCTGTGACGTTTGGCTAGTTCCGCAATTGTCGAAATCATCAGGCCGTAGGTGTCACTGGGTCGTAAAATTCTCAGTCCAGCCGCTTCCTTGGCTAAAGAGTCGGCTATGCGATTACCTTCACTTCTGTCGTGCCTGTTAACCCACCTTAGGATAATGTTATTATCTACCGAGGCTTTGGCTAAATCTTGGTGGCACTCTACTACTAGCCCTGAGGTAAAACGTTGTCTGTTCAAGGCTAATAGGGCTTGTCTACTATCAGTGCAAATTATTATGTTTTTACTATTAATTTCTTTCCTGGTTATTTCTTTTGTGGCGATTGAAATACCAGCCAGTTCTATTTGAACCACGCTGATATTTTTTCCCATTCTCCACTCCACATCCTGAGCCTTCTTTGGTTTTTGAGCCGTCTGTATATATGCGTTTTGCATTTGTAGCATCTGACTCAGTGTTCTGTTTTATTTGTATTTTGTAGGCTCAGCCTCAATTGACCCATCCCTATTTCGAGATTTACACGTCATGCGCAATCGTAACATGGCCATTAACGCAACCTCTTTAACGTACAGGTCCATAGGGGTCAGAGCAGTAATTGATTCCATTGCCGCGGTTGGTGTTCTCATGGCTCATGTGATGTTTAAACAAGCCAATCGCAACGGGTGGCCGTTGCTTGTAGAACTTTCGGTCCCATGCATTGGCTCCGTACGTTAACATAGGTCTTATTAATGCAGTGTAGATCCATGTGTCCACACGGGGTGAAATACTCCATGTGCGTCCCACTGTTCTCCGACATTGCTCATAAGCCACATATGCTTTTTTTGCTCTACTCTGTAGGTGAGAGTTCCATGTTAGCTACCTGTCGAGGGTAGTACCAAGGTATTTCACCTCTTCAGAGAAGTTTAGTTTGCTTTTGAAGATTTCGGCAGGTTTTAAGTCCTATAAACTTCTTTTCCTGGTGAAAAGGAACATCTCAGTCTTCTTGGGATTGATCGACAGTGAGTGTTCCTTACACCATGTTTCTGTTTATTTGAGCTCTTCCTGCGCTCTATCGCACAGTGTGTTCACAAATTTGCCGGTCTACAAGATAACTGTGTCATCTGCATATGCAATTGTGTAGAATCCATTATTGTTGAGTTGATCAATCAGGGTATCCAGAACTATGTTCCAAAGAAGGGGTGATAAGACCCATCCCTGTGGACATCCCCTCATGACCAGTCCTCTCACTGTGATGTCTTCTACATTGATACTTATTGCTCTACTACAGATTAAATACAGATGCGAAAGCTTTGATGCCGCCTT